>CAUYSK010006364.1:0-23685 GCA_963575035.1 Avahi laniger
TAGAAAGAAATTAATTGGACAACTAAAAATATATAGAAAAAACTAGCCGGGCATGGTGGCGCATGCCTGTAGGCCCAGCTACTGGGGAGGCTGAGGCAGGAGGATTGCTTGAGCCCAGGAGTTTGAGGTTGCTGTGAGCTAAGCTGACGCCACGGCACTCTAGCCCAGGCAACAGAGTAAGACTCTGTTTCAAAAAAAAAAAAATATATCATGGATGAATAATCAAGAGAGTAAGTGAAGGAGATGAATAGATGATGATGAGTAGAAAGCTTTCGGGAACGTTTTATTTTGAAATAATTAGAGACCCACAGAAAAGTCACAATGAATACAAAGTCACATGTACCCTTCCCTCAGTTTCCCTCAGTGATGACACCTTATAAAGCTGTAGTCTAATAGCAAAACCAGGAAATTGACACTGATACATTACTGTTAAGTACACTGCAGACCTTACTCCGTCTTCACCATTTTTTTTAAGCCTGCATTTATGTGTGTGTGTAATTTTATCCCGTGTGATGTAACCAGCATCACAATCAAGATACAGAACTGTTCCATCCCTGGAAAATCATTCCTCTCCATGTCAGTGTATTTCTGCTCCTGCATTTTTCCATCCCCCTAGCAACCACTAATCTGCTCTCTTTCTATAGTTTGGTCATTTAAAGAATGTTATGTTCGTATGAGTGGAATCATATTTAAAAAGTATGTAACCTTTTGAGATTGACTTTTTTCACTAAGCATAATGCCCTTGAGGTCTGTGTACATTGCTGCATGGACAAACCATTCATTTTTTTTCGTTGCTGAGTGGCATTCCATCATAGGGAGGTCCCAGAGTTTGCTCTACATTCACTTATTAAAGGACACTTGGGTTTTTTAAATCAGTGTGTTGCTATTATGAATAAAGCAGCTATGCAGGTGTTTTGTAAACATAAATTTTCATTTCTCTGGGATAAATGCCCAGGAGTGTGATTGCTGGGTCATATGGTAAATGCTTGTTTAATTTTGTAAGAAACTGCCAAACTATTTTCCATGGGTGTTGTACCATTGTACATTCCCACCAGCAATGTATGAGAGATCTAGTTTCCTTGCATCCTCACCAGCATTTGATATTATCACATTTTTTATTTTAGCTTTTCTAAAACGTGTATAGAGGTTTATTATTGTGGTTTTAATTTGCATTTTCCTAAGAGCTAATGATATTGAACAACTTTTCTTAGGCTTATTTGCCATCTGTCTCTCCTCTTTGATGAAATATCTGTTCGTGTTCTTTGGTCATTTTAAAAATTGGATTGTATTTTTTTTTTTTAACTGTTACATTTTGAGATTTCTTTATGTATTCTGGATACAAGGCATTTGTCAGATATGTGGCTTGCAGATATTTTTTCCCAGTCTGCAGGTTGTCGGTTTGCCCTCTAAATAAAGTCTTTCATAGCTTCTCAGCCTTTTGGCTAAGCGAAAATGTAAAAAAAAAGTCTCTCAAAGGCCGAAACAAATAGAAATTTTAAATATTCCCATTTCAGAAAAGCCTGATCCAGCCTTGAGAGCATGAGACCTGGTCACTCTACCGGTTACCAATCACGAGGGCAGATCACGGGTTTAATTCCTGTTTGGTGTGCTCATTCAGCTTTACAGTTGAAGCTCACCCACCGTGGGCTTCGTGCTACTCCGTGGCCATAGGTGAGTGTGTTTCAGGTCATCACAAAAAGATAGGCTGAGAAAGATTGGCCTATTATTGACAGAACAATGCGAAGATCAAGTCCTTGCTGGCTGGCAAGTCCTCACTGACTCAGAAAGTGAGTGAATAGCATCTTCCCCTCCTCAGAAAACTGGAAAATGCATCATTGTCAGTGCAGAGTGAGAGCCAGCATTCAAAACGCCTGGAGGCTTCTCAGGCCGTTTCACCACAGCACCAAGTACCAGACAGACTTGAACACATCTGGTGAAATTGACCAATATTGCCAAAACACACATAGAATTCAAAACCAGAAATCATCCCAAGTTTGAGTCATCCAGTGTGCTTGTCTACATTGATTGCATTCACCAGATAAAAGTTAAATCCACTCCGTGGGGCCAAGCAGCCCTCGGTCGCGGGTCGGCGCTTGCTACCATGGAGACCACTAGAGTGGAGATTTTCTGCCACACTAAAAGGAATGGATTACAGCTCCATCTTATGTAAATTTCCACTGGGGGCAAAAAGATTAAAAGGAAAGTAATTATGCTTTAGTCATTTTCATTTAAGGTAATAGGATCCTTTCATTCCTTCTTGGAGAAGAAGGCAACAGCTGTCTGTCACAAATGGTGAGACACTTTATCTGACATTTTGCAGGAACGAAATCTTTAGCTGCAGTTTTGATCTAATGGCTGCACTGAGTTGTGTTTTTAATAGAAAGATAGATTTTCTTTAAACATATGACATAAACTAATTAAAGAATTAAAAATTAATTGCACTAACCTCAATTTCTGAAGTGGACAGAGAAAACTTACCCTTCTTGCTTTTCTGTGTTCAGGCTGAGTAGGTCAGGAGAGTGAACTATTAGGTAAGGAATATGTCTCAGGATTATTTAGTGAACATTGGATGTTTGCTTCTACAGCATTCATCCTTTTTCATTTTGGCTGCAGCCCCCAACTTTCATGTGGGGATGGACCCTCACCCCAGATCTCAGCCCATGTGGTCCCCTAGCCAAGCACGCTCATAAATGACTGCATCTCATTTTCACAGCTCTTTGATACACATACTATTATTATTATTACCATTTACCAATGAAGAACTGCTGCTCAGGCAGGGCGGCTTGCCATCTGAGTCTCCTCTTTGGTGTCAGAAGCTGGTGAGTGAGGACCAGGACTGGAACCCAGGTGATCGTACTCAGAGTCCACATTCTCAAGTCTTCCTGCTCTCTGCACTGACGAGTTCAACATCCAGCTTTGATCTCCACCTACAGTCCAGAATAACAGCTACTCTTGGTTGTTTTTCTCAGTGACATGAGAGAAGTGTGGAGAGATTTTTAGAAGAGTCATCTGGAGAATTTAATCTTATTTTGGGAATTCTACTGGCAGCTTCAAGTGGGAGAAATTTTGATATTTCCTACCCTCCTCTAGGTCCTGGAAGAAAGGGGGAAAAAACGGTGAGAGGATGAGAAAGAAACGACTGTATTTGCCCTTTGTCAGGTGATGGGTGAGCAGCTCGCAAGCTGTGAAGTTTACAGTAATCCAGGCAACCGAGCCCCCAGCTGCCAGAGATGGTACCCACTGTCCTGGGTATACCTGCCTGTGGGCCTGGAAAGAACTGGAAACCAAGTGCAAGGATCAGGTCCCTCGCATGGTGGGAGAGCCAGGAATCAGGCATCAGAGGGCATTTAATACCCATGAGAGCAGGGTTTGGGCCAGTTCTGTTCACCGGTGGATCACTGGCACCTGGACTGGTGCCTGGCCAGGTAGTGGCTTAATCAACATTTGTTGAATGAATAAATGAATGAAAGAATGGGTGACTGTAGCCGATGCCGGCAGGGCTTCCTATTTCTTCAGTCTTCATGAAGGTGAAGGACGTCAAACACAAGGGCATTTAGATAATGCTCAGGAATTTTCAGCTGCCATATCCTGACTTGATGCTTCTATTAGTTATATTTATTTGTAATTCAATCTTTCTTTTTAAAAATTCACTCCCTTTTCCTTCTTTATCTTCAGAATTCCCTCTCACCTGCTAATTCAAGTCCTTTTTAGCCTAACATATCTTACTTTGATCCCGTTTCTTTCTCTGTAACCTCTCTATTTCTACTTCTCCTTTCAGCCAAATTTCTTAGGTCATCTACAGTTTGGTTTCTACTTTCTCTTTTGATTCATTGCCGGGTACCCAGCCCTCCCCACTCCCCACAACGCCACCAAAAGTAATGCCAACAGCTTACCAATCCGTCACAGTTTTTTTTTTAATTTTAATGAAATATACTTTAGTTGCATTTGAGAGTTGTCCACACAATGTTACAATTTTCCTTCCTTGGTGTCTGTAAATATCATTTGATTCTGATTCTACTCCTAATTCTCTGACCATTTGCCGAATTCTCTTCCTTTGCTGAATTCTCTTCTTTTGTTCGCCCTTTTGCATTGAGTTCCATCTTCTGGCCACTGTTTGTTCTGTTCCACTCATTCTGCTTATGTGAGCACTGTGTTTTACATTGGGAGTCGTCACAGGATCCAGCCAGGCCAGTCAAAGTCTTCCCTGGGACTTTAGTTAGAATTATTGGAAAAGAAGTTCTCCTTTCTGGGAAACAACTGGCTTCAGAAATGGCAGCAGCCTGTAGACGCCAGGACCATGTTCTCCGTGAACAGAAAACTTTAGCCTGAGAGTAAAGTCAAAACATGGGAAAGCAGAGCAGAAAGACATATTGTCTTCGTGTTTCCCCTGGATCTAGCCATACCTGGGGCTTAAACTAACCCTGGACTCTAAAGTTAAATGAACTAATGTACTTTTACATAATTTAAGTGGGTTTGAGTTGGGTTTCTGCAACTCTTGCAACTAAGAGTCCTGAGAAATATACCTTCTGTCCAGCCTTTCTGTCTCCAGTCTGGTCTTTGTAGCTCCAACTTCCCCACTGCTGCCAGAAGGATCCATACGAGACACAGAACTGGCAGGACCATTGCCCTGCTTAAGACCCTTCAGTGGCTCCCCAGAGTCTAATCAGAGGAAGAAACTCAAAAGCCTCAAGGGAACAGGCTGATGACATAACCGAGGGAAGCAGGCCGGGTGTAAGACAACAGAAGGGGGCAGTCCCGGAGTCCAGCCCCGAGCAAGCACCCTGCCTCCAGGCATTCATGCTCAGAACACGAACACCATGTGCCTGCCAGACAGAACACATCCCTCCAGAGGCTGGATTTGGTCTCTAGCCCCCAAGGTTGCAATCTCTGGTCTGTGTTGCAAGTTCAAGCTCTTCACAGAGCCCCGGAGGCCTTTGTGACCAGGCCCTCAGCCCTTCCCAAGACTCATTTCCTGTTATTAGATACTCTAGTGACGCTAAGTTGGTGCCCACATCTTGTTCCTTCACAGTCCCAGGCTTTTGCTCACGTTGGTCCCTTACCTGGAACCTCGATCCACCCCATTCTTTCTATCCTCGTCTTTATCTCACTTAATCCTCTTTGTTTTTCAATATCCATCGCAGGTGTCACCAGCTCCAGGGAGCTCCCTCTTCATGGGGCAGGTGTCCTTCCTCCATGCTCCATGCTAGCTGTACGCTTCCTCTGTCATCGCATCCGACATGTGTACCAGACTTTGTCGATTGCTCACCCACAATCATTCCTTCTCCTGTTTACTTGCTGAATTTGCCTCTCTTAACTAAAGCTGAAAATATCGGATCTTCCCTTTTCCAGCCTGCCTGGAAGCTAAAGTCTGGGGATGTGATCTAATTCTGCTCAAAGGGATAAAATGGGGAATCTGCAAAGGGATTCTTGGGAAGGCTTTTCCTCCATGACAACAAAAAAGTGATCCTTTTCATTTCTGCCATTGAATGTAGTTCTGTCAGGATGTGATGTCTGGAGCTGCAGCAGTGACCTTGCAACTGTGAGGGGGAAGCCAATAGAATGATAGAGAGAGGGAACCAGATCCTTGCTGTTCCTGCACTGCTGAACCAACCTGGGCACTTTCTCCTCTAGATTTTTTGATTTGTAAGATACAGTAATGACCCTCTGATGTCTAAGTCACATTTTAGGGGGAGGGGTTGAGTATTCTGTTACTTGGAGGTGAACACATTTTAAATGATTCAGCATATTATGTTCACTTTGCTTATGTGTTTTTCTCCTCTATTATTCTGTAAGTTATTTGTAGGGAGGGATGATCTTATACCTCATGACTAGCATAGAGTCAGAATTCAGCAAATGTTCACTGAAATATTTTTTTCCCATAATTTTTCCACTAAGAGCTATAGTGTGTGCCAGATATCTGTCTCATTTTGGAGATAGTCCCTGAGTGTTGGGGAATGGTAAATTTGTCAGTAAATCTTAAGTGAGTAACCCTCCCACCCAGGATGTATGGGAATGAAGGATTGAATACAAATGTTACATCATCTCAGTGGAATTGACTAGTGCTACTCACATTATTTGTTCAGACCTTTCTTTATATGAAAGCTTACTACCGAGTCCAGCATATATGTCAGATGAAAGCATGGTGCACTGGTTGAAGAAGGGAAGGGATGTGGGGTGCTTACAGCCCCCCTTGTTCATGCTGGGCCCCTCTCCTTTCCTGCTGTGCTTCCTGAGGCATCCTTTTCTGACCCCCTCCCCTGGGTCAATGGAGCAGACAGTTATAGCTGCTTTTGTGATCTTGAGTTCATCAAACCCCTTGGTCTTCCCTTGGTCCTCAGCTCTGTTATTAAAAATTGGAGGTCACAATTAACCCCTTGGAGGTTTGTGAGATTCTGTTTTTATTGAAATGTTTAGAGCATTGCATCAGCTTTGGCTAAAAATGGTGCAGCGAATCAAAAAGGCAAAGCTACTTTGGAGAATCCATTTGGCAGCCCTAGTCCTTCAAGTACATACATTTAATTTTATGGCTTGTTACACAAATCCATTGAATTTGTCATACCAAAGGGAGCCCATATGCTTTGAAAGGCCCTGTAAAGTAAGAGCAGACATTCTTATGTGGCATTTGGGCTCCTTTGTTCTTAATAATAAGGGGGAAAATCATTTTAGATTCTGGAATTGACTCAAAGAGAAGCCCTTCCTTTTCACCTCTCCACACCCATGTTAACATAAGTCCTAATCTCCTCAGATCTTCTTCGCTCAGAAATCTAGATAGTGGAATCAGACCCTCACATGATCTGGAGTCCGAGGGCTTGGGACCTCTGTAGCCAGGAAAGAGAGTTGTGCACAGAGCTCTCAGGGCGTAGGGCTCGCTGGGCGAGGGTGGAGGAGGTTATGGAGACGGCACCGTACCTAGGTCGTCAGTGACCGCACACAGGAAGGCCAGTTTCTGTGTGTGTGTGTGTGTGTGTGTGTTTTCTAAAGTGGAAAGGTAAGATTATATTTACATTTTTTTTTAATGGCCACTGGTTTGTTCCTTTTAGTTTCAGAAAACTAAATTTAAATCTCTCAGCCTGGATGAATTGAAACCTAAACTGACTAACGACCCTGTATCTTCAAACTCGTGGCTGAGTCCCCTCACCTTGTGGCTTCTCTAAATCCTGTCTCTTCCCCAAGGTAACAGTGTTCTTGAAGCCCTCTCAGTTGCAGTCTGTTCTTTCGCCTGTGTCGCCCAGGATGAAAAGATGCCTTTGGTTTCCTCTTTGATTCACAACATGACTTTGAGATCTTTACACTGTCGCCTTCATGTTATAGGGCCTTTGCGGGCCATGCTATCCATCCATGAATCCAACAAATGTTTGCTGAGCACTTTTTATTTGCCAAATATTGTCCTAGGAGCTGAGGATATAGCAGGGAACAAGCTGGACATGCCCCTGTTGTCATAGAGCTTACATTTTCACTTGGGGACAATAATAGACAAATAAATGCTAAAATGTCATCTGAGACAGTGAAAGTGCTATGGAGGAAAATTGGGGCGGCCATGAGAAGGAGCCCCTCAGATCTCATGCTGCGGGGTGTGTAAGTGGCCGAGAGCCCCAGCAGGTGCGTTCTGAAATCCATCGCTGTGTTTGCACTGAGACCTGCTTCCCAGGGGCTGCTGTCACCAGTGACTGAGAGGGGCGGGGACACTGAGGCAGACTTGGGACTCAATGATGGAGACTTGGGACTCAACGATGGAGTACTCTCTGAAGGCCTTGCTGGAATTTTCTTAGAAGTGCATTATAGGCTAAGACCCTCCCTCCCTCCTTCCCTTCTGCCCTCCCTGCCTTCTCTCCGTCTGCACTCAGGGCGGACCCTCACTGCAGTGCGATAGCTCTCCCATCCCATCCCGCTCTCTCACTTCATCTTCTCGTATCTGTCTCCTCTAATAAAATCTTGCATTTCCTGTTCCATTCTTGCGTCTGTTTCTCAGAGCTCCTGGGCTAGCACAAGATGAACGCAGACTGTAAGAACAGAGGGCGACTTGGAGCGGGGGCTGCTTTAGGTAAATGGTTAGGAAAGGCCTCTCAGAGGGGAGGTGACATTTGTTTAGCAACTCGACTGGACTGAGAGTCTGATCCATGCAAACACCCAGGAGAGGCGCGTTCAGGGCAGAAGGAAGAAGGGCGAGCACGCCTCCAGCCTCAGAGACTGGGGTTTCTGGGGGGTCCCTTCAAAACTGCCGAGGGGTGGGAGTGAGGGCAGGCAGATCTCCGGGCTCCCTACAGACCCGCTCCCACCACCTCTGTTCCATTTGAGTGGCTCTGTCTTTATCCACTTTGCATATTTGGCTTCACCTAAGACTTCATGTGAACAAAGACATCCAGGTTTAAAGTAGAGATACTCTGGGAACCACTGCTCTGGAGAAACTCTACGATCTCTGCCCTATTTTATGAATGTGTCAGGCCATTTGCCACAGGGAGAATGGGCAGCGGAAGAAATTACCTCTCTTTGGAAGCCTAATTGTTCCACGAGATACAGGATTAGTGTGAGGCAGGTGTAGATAAGGGGAATTAGAGTGAGTGATTAAGGGACTTGATGCATGAAGGCTGGCAGAGAGAGTGGGGGCTGACTGATGTGCGGGCTTTTTCGTTAAGCTCCGAAGCCCTGCAGCTGGATGGCAGCCAGAGAAGACCGGCGTACGTTGAGTAGACGGAAGTGGACAAAGGACGGCCACGAGCGCCGGGTCTGGGAAGGGGATGGGAGTTAAAGTGTGGGCTTCCATGTGAATTGGAGAGGACTTTAGAGAAGCAGAGAAGCGGTGGGGGATAACAGCTGTGCTCAAGGACTTTGATTTCAAAATGTAAAATATTAATATTGCCCAGAAGAAAGATGACAGAATTCTCCTGTTACCAGGGGTGGTGGTGGAAACAGAATGTATAACAATTTCCTGGCACTTCTAAGAGTAAAACTTTATCTCTCCAGCCCCCACCCCCTGGGTTTTCAGTTGGAAGAGAGGCCAGCAGCAGTAACGCAAAGACCGAGCTGGATGGGAAAGGTTTTTCTCTCCAGTCCTTTCAGGGTAGGGAGGGAATGCCGGAACAGCTGATAGGAAGGCAAATGTGTAGCACACTGAAATGAAGGTGTGTTCACCCAGTGAACTCAGGGAGTCCTTGAGGTATGTTTTAGAATTAAGTTTGTTTATAAATAGGAGGCTCAATTACAGTGGCTTAAACATGCAAGGGTCTATTGTCTCATATAAAAAAATTGGGAGATAGGTAGTAAGTACAGGGCTACTGAGGCAATTCCTTTCATTATCAGAGACCCAGGAGCCTTCTATCTTTCTGCTTTGTTACGAGTATGTACGTTCCATTCTCATGGTCCAGGATGGCTGCTAAGCTTCCTGCTATTACATCTGGATTCCGGGCAGTGGGAAGGAGGAAGGGAATAAGACTTGTCCTGTTCCTGTGAAGAAGCCATTCTGCATTTTCCATGTAATATCTCTTTTTATATATCATTGGCCAGAACTCAGTTTCATGGGAACACCTGGCTGCAAGGAGGGTTGAGAAATGAATGATAAAGTTCCCAGTTTAAAACTTGGGTTTTGTTTTATAAGGAGGAAGGAGAGAATGGCTATTGGGAGGCAACCAGCTTACTGAGTAAACTCAGGAGAAATGTACATACCTAAAATGGAGCACAGCAAGCATTCATTTGTTTATTCACTGAATCATTCATTCACTTGGTCACTCATTAAGTCAACAAATACTGAGTATTAGGTTCTGTGCACCTGAGAATGAATAAGGCGATGTTTTGCCCGCAGAGTGCTTCCTAAGTATGCAGAGATAAAGGGGATGGTGTGTGGGAAGTGATCCAACAGAAGATTCTATGTACAGAGATGATCAAACCAAAAATTTAGCTCTGGTCGGACCGGGGGGCTTTGCAGAAAAGAAGAAGCGTGAACTGGGATTTGGAAGCTGAATAGGATTTCTTCAAGTGCAGATGGGGAAAAGGCGTTCTGGGCAGGAGGGCCGGGAGGATTGGCAGCGTCTGCAAATCCCGTTGGTGTGAAATACTATGAAAGATCCGCTTGGGAACTGCAAGGCTAGTCAGGGGAAAGCTGAAGAGATGACAGAAATGAACAATGAGGCCCTTTTGTGTTCTATTAAAGACAAAAAGGAAAAAAAAAGCCCTTATGTAATTATAGTCTACCTGATTTTAGTAAAGGAGTGAGGGCAGTGAAGGCATTTGGACTTTATCCCGTAGGTAACGGGGCACTAACAGGCTTTGGTTAATGGAACGTGACTGAAGTGACAGCATGCTGGTTCTGAGCCTCAGGAGGCAGCGTCATTTCTGCTCGCCCCGGGCCTTCACCTTGGGAAGGTCCCTCCAGCCTGGGCTCACGACGAGATGCATGGGACAGCCGGAAGCACATCTGTCCCAGCCACCTCACGAAGCCATGAGCAACAAATAAATGCTGATTTTGTTTGCCCCTGAGATTTGTCATTGTTGCGCAGCATGATTGTCGCAGAAGCCTGCTAAGACACTTGCTAAGTAGATTCCTCGCTGTCATCTCGTGCTGTGAGTGCTAGACAGGGGCTGTGGCCAATCCTACGTGTTCAGTATACCAGGTGTCCTCCGAGATGGTGGAGGGAAATGCCACAAAAAAGTGGTATTCCACAAAAAAGGGATGTGGGCTCATCTGGATGTGAGAGCTGACACCTAGGTGAGCTCCAGAGTTAGTTCAGCTCAGGGCTTCTCCATCTCAGCACCACTGAATTTGCTGTAGGGGGCTGTCTGGTGCATAGGAGTTTAGAATTATCCCTGGCCTCTACCCACTAGATACCGGCAGTACCCTCCTCCTTCCTACATTGTGACAATCAAAAATGTCTCCAGACATTGCCAAACATACCCCAGGCAGTAAACTATTTCACAGTTGAGAACCACAGATTTAGCTGAGAGGGCTTCAATTCAGTTAAAGGTAAGACCAGAAAATGACAACTAATGACACCAGTTATGGAGCATGTACTGGGTATGTTTAGTGTGTGCTGGTGCTAAGGCCCTGCTGTCCTGCTCTGGAATCTGGGCTTTTGACCACAGTCTATATACTGCATCCCCAAGAAATCAGTCCCTTGAGGGAGTCCAGAAAAGATGCATCAACATAAGTGTCATGCAATGAATTCTGTGTGCATGAGTGTTTTATAGCAGAAAAAACAGAATGGGCTCGTTCAGGTGCAATTCTCACTCCCCTTACAAAGCTGTGCTTGGGAAAAACCTCAGTAATCACATTTGCTCTTCCCTGCTCACCTGAGTGAAGCTACACAGACTGCAGGATGTATTCAACCTCTGCAGGCCTCTTCTGGGCAATTCAGTCCTACTCAGTGAAAATGTATTTCTAGCCCCTGCGTCTCTTTGATGATAGAGATAAAAAGCCTTAAGAAAAGGTTTCTACCCATTAATCTAGCAATTACACTTCTTGAAATTTATCCTTAGGAAGGAATCAACTATGTCAAATCAAATAAAGATTTATGCATAGGATATTTGATTTTAGTGTGATTTGCAAGAGCAAACATTGGATAAGATATTGGGCAAATAAATTACAGCATGTCCAGATGGTGGTATGTTCAACTTGTAGATGAATATTTTCTTCCAAGGGAAAAGCTTCATGATATATTATTCTTTGAGAAAAAAAAGATTTGAATACCATATAGCACATGATCCCAATTTTGGAAATTGTGTATGTATAGACGTCCCCATCATATTGAACAAGCAGGGACTTGCAGGGTGCAACAGGAATGAATCGTATTTTTGGTCTCCCGCTGTCTTGTCAAGCTTGTTCTGCAGTTTTTATCCTGCTCCTTCCTTGATAAAAGTGGAACGGGTCCCATGACTTCTTTGTCACTCTTTGCTTAGAAAAAGTCATCCAGTTACCTCTTCCACCAAAGCCCAGTCTCCATTAGTAACTAATGTGTCCACTCCGGGGCAAGGACCCACATCCTCCAGTCTTCGCTGAAGATTTCTTTGCTCTCCCAGCATGGCTGAGTCAGGCTGGCCGCTGAGCGGAAGTGGTGTGTGGGCCTGTGCACCTCCGTTTTCCTCACCTGGTGCTTCTGTTTTCCTCCCATGCTCCCTCTTCTTCCTCTGGCTCCTCCAGAATTGGGGAGGGGACGGGAGGAGGACGGGGGTGGGAAAGCACGTACTGCAAGGGTGTCGTTCTAGCCATCTGGGGTGGACAGTTGACTCGTTTTCTCGTGGGTCCTTGCTGAATAATTTCCAGCAGCCTCCCCTCTTTCGCTGGCAGGGCTCCTGCGGTTCGTTTGACCAGGAGCACATATCTCCTGAATATTACTCTGCTTCTTCTCCTTCCCCTGGTCAGCATCTGGCGTCATGCCTCCCAGGCCAGTTCCGGTCCATGGGAAACTGTCCCACTGGCCCTGACAAACATGGGGGAAGCAAGCCTCCCTCAACACAGCTCCACCCTCGGCACAACTAGCCTGCCGCCATGCTTGCCCTTTAGATGTCTCAGGGTGGGTCAGACACCAATCTACAGAGTCCCCCATGTTCCAGGGAACACGCGGCAAGCCTTCCAGGAGGTCTCGTTGAAACCCCTTGGCCTCGGCTCGGGTGAGATGAGAAGAAAGAGCTCCTCCCCCGGGGGAGGGTGGGGATCTGGACACCAGCAGCTCTCTCCCCAAATCCTTGTCTAATTCCAGCCCCTATCTCCGCCTCTGCAACTTCTTTAAGGTTCTGAGGTGGATAGATTGGGGTCTTAAAACCTGTCCTTTACTACCTCCTCCCTAAGTGTTGGTGATCTTACACCTCCCTTAGAAATGGGGAATGGTCTGTACTTACTATCTTGCAGCCTCAGCTGATACTGAAACAGAATCTGTTTTCACATCCTGTTTTGCACAAACACAGAAGAAAGAGGCAGACAGCATGGTTACCAGCATCTCTAGGGATGAGAGGATGGAGCACTGGGTAGCGTGATCTTCAGGTGCCTTCCAACCCAGAGATCGTACGGCAGACAGGCTGGCAGGGAATAAGAGAAAGCATTGAACGTATCCCCTGATGGTGCTATTGAAGAGACAAGACACACACAGAACATAATAGTAGCAGACAATTGCAATGTTCCTTGACAGTAAGAAACACAATAACAATAAGTATGAATGATCAAGCATTGAATCATTTGGACCAAGCTTTACATCTCAGAGAACAGAGAGGAGTCATCTCACTGCTGCAAGAAATTGCCAAGAAGAAATAGAAATAAACTCAACCTGATACTCCGAGAGGGAAGATATGCCTCACTTTAAACCTCCTCAGCCTCTCCTCCTGGGCACTTTGCAATTGCTTGTCTCCCAAATGCCACCCTTCCAGGAAGTCATTCCCAGTCCCTGTAGCTGGAGGTAAACTTGTCATCCATTTGTTCCTATCCCATGTTATCTACACTCCTTTCTTGCTCCTTGTCTTATAATTGAGTGGAAACTCGAGGAGGGCACGGGCTTCTTTCTTTTCTCACAGTGGTATTCCCCCTCTGGGCCTGGCACATGGAGGGAAACACACACACACACACACACACACACACAGTCTTATTCTTTTGTCCAAGGCACTGAGTTAGATGTTGGCTGAGTCAGGATCACAGCGGGGTTTCTGGGTTTCCACTGCATGGCTTGTTTCACCTCCTCCCTTGGACTCACCCCTCTCTGGCCTCCCAGGTCTCTTGGGCACCAGACCCTGGAAAGCACTTTGCTGGATATTCCAATTATGCTGGCATTGGTGACTGAGGACGTGTGCCCAAATCCATCTTGTGTGTTTCCAACTCACAGCCTCCTGAGCGGAGGTGCTCCCCAGATGTGGGGAAAATGCAGCCCAGGGAGATGGGCCACAGAAGGCTACACTCCCAGCTCTGGCCCTGCTGGGCAGGGCTGGCCCTCTGTCCCAGCTGCCTTCCCTTCTTGTATCTTTAATGAGCCTTTGGCCTGCATTTCAACAGACCTGGCCTTGGGCACTGGGCATGGAAATGAACTCCTGAGTTAGCTCTCTAGGAGAAAAATAAAGGCCTGGCCTTGGGCCTGATTGGAGCCTCGCTTCTCTGCCAATGCTATGTAGAGAAAGGCAGTTGTGTTGAGTTACTGCATTTTTAAGTAGAGATGTTAAACCCTGCTATTTTATGGGTGGAAACCAAGGCTCAGAGAGGGATACTGATGCCCAGACTCACGTATCTGGTTCAGCAGTGGATGTGGTCACCACCAGGCTCTGCAGAGTCACCACAGAGGCCATCTGGAGAAAGGTCCGGATCCCTTCCTACCTTGTTCAGGTGCCACCTCATCTTTGGAGAGTTCCCTGCTCACAGGTGAGTTAGATGCTTCTGCACGTATGTGTAGCACTGCATGTGTCCTACTAAGCCATGTGTCCCTGGAGGGTCAGCACCATGCATTTATCATCCTGGGTCACCCAGGAAGGGAAGACTTTGGCATCGGGACACCTTTCCTAGGAAGTCAGGCTCAGCTCTTCCTGCTGACAAAGCTCTTTCTCCCTGTCTCCCCGTCCTTCCCCGAGCTTCAGGAGGCTGAGCAATTTTTGTCGAGGATACCAGCTTGTTCATTCTCAGAGGGCAGCCAAAGTTTCCAGCCTGTTTCCTCATGCGAAGGACAAGTGGAAAATGGTCCAGGAAAGCACCGTCCAATAGAAACGTAACGTGAGCGACATATGTAATTAAATATTTTCTAGTATAGCCACATTAAAAAAAAAGAAATTGATGAGATTAATTTTAATTATATATTTCATTTAACCTAAGATATCCAAAATATCATTTCCACATGCAATCAATATAAACAATTATGAATGAGATGTTTTGCATTGCTTTATGCTAGTGTTCAAAACCTGATATGTATTTTACATTCCAGGACGTCTCAGTCTGGACTCTAAATTTGCATGGGGAATATTTGGTCTGATTTCATAAAATTTACAGTTGAAAAAAATAGTCAACTCCCCACCTTGTTCTAAACATACTTAATGTTTTCTAATAACTGAATTGTGATTTTAAATTTACATTTAATTAAAATAAAATAAAAAATTCAGTTCCTCAGTCACACTAGTCACTTTTCCAGACCCACACGTGGGCTCTAGAAGATGAGGAGAGGTCTCAGGGAGGAGGCAACTGAATCAGGGGAGAGCCCGGTGCCCCTAAAGGGCAGAAGGCAGGCTCAGTCACGGTGGAGGCCCAGCTAGCTAGCTTCCAGCACAGTGGGATCTCGCTTCTCCCCATTTTCAGCAGCATGCAGAATTTCAGACAGCACTGCCTTTCCCGCAGGGGTGGGCCTGGGAGGACTGATGCTCTGGGGAGGGTGTCCTCGGTCTACAGGCCTCAGCGGATGTCTGCAGGCTTGGGGTAGTGGTGGTGGTGGAGGGGGGACTATTGAGCCGACAGAGGGAACAGCTGCTCCCCCTACTGGGAGCCAGAGGAACAACAGTCCCGCCTGGCTGGGGAAGGCGGGGTGTGCAATGGCGGAAGCAGCCAGTTCCTTTCTGGGCTCCCCCTCTAGGTGCAGGAGGCAATCAGAGGAGTCTGCTGGAGGATGGTGGCCAAGGGTCTAGGGAGAGGCTGACTCCTTTTTGGGTTTCCAAGTCTCAGAACACAGAGGCCCTTGACTTTGGAAGGATAGCAACATGGGTACAGAGAAGGACCTTAGACAGTAAGAGTAAGGGTATTTAATAAAGTACTGTGGTTTCCAAACTCCAATGAAAAACTATTTTTTCTCTAGATCTAGTCAGCCAACAAATATGTGTTAGGAATCTGCAATCGCCATATTCAGAAAGACCTCACATGTGAAAATACACATTTTGCAAAAATGGACTATCAGATACCCTCAATTACCCATTCTAAAATATTTACAAACTGAAATTATGTACATAGTACAATGATGTACACAGTAAAAAATTCCAATTGCACCAAAAGTCATGCTATGGAAAGTAAAAGTCCCCTCTTCCTCTTTGGACATCCTTTAAAAATGTTCGAAGGACCTGGCAGGTAGTGGCTGTTCAATAAACGTTAGTTTGTTACATTTGCATGTTGAAGGTGGGTCAAAAAGGTAGCGGCATCGGAAACCTCATGTTAAGCTGCAAACCAGTTGGATGGGGTTAGGAGTGGGAGAAGGAGGTATGGCGGCTGGCTGAGCAATGCTGCTTTCGAATTTGATGCCTTCAAATTTTATTGCTTTTAGATTTTGCTTTAAAAGTTATCACACATGCTACCAAACATTGAGAGAAGACACTCTGACTGTGCTCGTCTAGAAGCCCCTGGAAGCAGAGTACCTGGAGTAAGAGGGCATGTGGGGACATTGCTTTTTGGGGCCTGTGGAGGGCAGGTGGGGAGTAGGGGCCAGTCTGGGATGTGACAGACATGTCCCAGGAAAGTGAAAGTTGTGAGCTGTATCCTGTCCTTGGCAGCCGGGTTACGTCACCTTGGGCTAACTCAGCCCAATCAGTATTTAGGCTACAAGAGACAGTCTTTATCTACAAGGAGTTTGTATCTGAGGGACACGTGGGTGCATCCACTTACCATAAAGTAATGCAGAGCATGATGGTCGCTGACGGGAAATTTCCATGGAGTCCAAAAGACACATCAGCAACAATGGCCTGCAGGCCAAGTATGGCCACCACCTGTTTTTTTTTTTTTTTAATAGATTTTATTTTTTAGAGAAATTTTAGGTTCACAGCAAAATTGAGAGGAAGATACGGAGATTTTTCGTTTATTCCCTGCCCTCACACACGCACAACCTCCTCTGTTACCAACATCTTCCACCAGAGTGGTACATTTGTCACAATTGGTGAACCTACGTTGACACCTCACTGTCACTCAGAGTCTATAGTTTCCATCAGGGCTCTCTCTTGCTGTTGCACATTCTGTGGGTTTGGACAAATGTATGATGGCATCTATCCACCATTACAGCGTCACACAGAGGACTTTGCTGCCTTAAAAATCCTCCATGCTCCATCTGTTCATCCCTCCTGCCCTCGAACCCCTGGCAACCCCCGATCTTTCTACTGTCTGAATTGTTTTGCCTTTTCTTGAATGTCATGTAGTTGGAATCATATAGTATTTAGCCTTTTTAGATTGGCTTTTTTACCTAGTAATATGCATTTAAGTTTTTCTATGTCTTTTCATGGCTTGATAGCTGATTTCTTTTTAATGCTGAATATTTAATTGTCTGGATGCACCAGTCTATTCATTTACTTATGGAAAGACAACTTGGTTGTTTCCGAGTTTTGGCAATTATGAATAAAGCTGCTTTAAACATCCATGGACAAGTTTTCATGTGGACATAAATTTTTGGGTAATCAGCTTTTTGGGTAAATACCAAGGAGAGCAAGTACTGGATCCTATAGTGGGAACATGTTTAGTTTTATGAGAAACCAGCAAGCTGTCTTCCCAAGTGGCGGCACCATTTTGCATCCCCATCCACGACGAATGAGGGTTCCTGTTGCTCCACATCCTCACCAACATTAGGTGCTGTCGATGTTCCAGATTACAGCCTGCCCATTTTTGTCAATAAAGTTTTATTGGAACACAGCCATGCCCGTTTGTTTTTGTGTTTTCTATCAGTGCTTTCGTGCTGCAACAGTAGAGGTGAGCAGTTATGACAGAGACATAATGGCCAAGAAAAAAATGCCTAAAATATTTACTGCCTGGTTCTTTACAGAAAAGGCTTGCTGACCTCTGGTCTAACAGAACAGCTATTTTTAATAGAGAAGGTGTGTTGGTGTTGGAGCTGCTTCTTGGAATGGGAAGAGCGAGAAAAAGGAGATTCTAGGCACAGGGAACGGTCAGAGCAAGGACAGGGGCCTGCCAAGATGGGGAAGCAGGCTGGTCTTCAAGACTCAGCTGTTTAAGCCTCTCCTCAGCTCTGAGCTAGAAGGAATGGAATCAATTTTTCTACGTCTTATAGAAGAGAGAGAGAGAATGAGTGAGCTATGTCTGGAAATGCTTTGAGCAAAATACGAGTAAAGCATCCATTCATCAAAAAACATTTTTTCTATTTTATTGTTAAATGAATGCTAATTTTCTGTTTTTCTTTCTTTCTTTTTTTTCTTCCTAGTTTGGGCTGCCAGTTTCATTCTTCTTGTTGTTCTGCCTTGAAAAACAAAACAAAACAAACCCAGGCATACCATCACAAACTGTAATGTGTTTACTTAGAAGAAATGTATTTTCATTCTTTTTCAGATAGGTAATACACTCCAAGGGTCCAAAATTCAAAAGATTTAAAGAGTGTGCAGAGAAACATCTCCCTCCTATTCTGTAGCCTCCCTATTCTTCACCCTGGAGGCAGATGATGGTACCAGTTTCTTGCACTGTATATCTTTTCTGCAGGTACAAATATTTGCACATGTATTATTTTTCTTTCCTTTAACACAAATGATTATCTCATATATATATATATACACACACACACATATTAATATGACCACTTTTCACTTTGCTTTTTCCCCTTAGTAGCAGTGTTGGAAAGTGTTTTGCATCAATACATCGAGTGCTTCCTCCTCTTTTTATTGCTGCATAGTGCTCTATGTGGATGCACCATATTATGGTTAAACATTTTAGAGGCAAATCAGGGCTGTTGCTCTCTCCCCCTTTTCCTGCCAGCAACAAGCCCTGGACAATATTGCTGGGTTCGGGTGATGAGGTCAATAGCAGTGACTAGGTAGAAGTTCATGGTGCTGATGGCTTTGACATAGCCCTTCCGTGGTCCTCCATAGGCGAATCGAGGGGAAGAGGGGAGCTAGATGCCAGGAATCTTGCAGGCAGGGTTCTTCTGCCTGCTTTGGCTGCTGGGGTGAGGTTTGGCTTCCTAGGTGGGATTGTCCCTGTCCCTGTGGTTCTCCTTCCTCAGGCTGCTGGTAAGTAAAGGACCTGCTGGAAATGAAGACATCAAGATTATTGTGATGTCATGGCATCAGTGGATGTATAGTGGTGGTGGCATTTGGCAAGTGTATTAGCCATGGCTTTTTGATTGAAAGCTATAAATACCTGCCTCAATCCAGCTTAAGCATAAAGAAGTATGTTTGGATTTATGTAGGCAAATAAGGATATTTAAGAGTTGTGGCAGTCACCACTAGTTTCTTAACTGATATATATTTCCTCTGACTTCTCAGTATGCCAAATTAAAAACACTCGCCTCTCTATACTTCCTTGCAGCTAGGGGTGACCCTTTTCTGAACACTGAGATGTAAGCAGAAGTATATACGCTGAGCCTTCTGGGAATATATTATGCATATGCACTCCTTGGGCATATGCTTTTTTGCCCTTCCTGTCTGGAATGCAGCTATGGTGCCTGGAGATGTAGCACTCATCTTGGGAGCATGAGCAGAGTCACAAGATGAGGATGGCAGAACAAATGGCCATCGATGATGCCATCACAGTATACCAGACCTTGCCCGCTGGCCCTTTAAACACTTGCCACCTGAGAAAAATAAACTCCTCTTTGGCTACGCTCTGGAGCTGGGCGGGCTCTTGTTACGTGCAGTTGAACATAGGCCTCGCCCTAATCCAGGGCCACCGAATTCTGGGATTTGTATAGTGTCAAGTCTCCCTGTCGCTTCCTTTCTACTTTATTCTCTCAGGGTCCTCCCTGGGAGGATTCTGGTACTAGCAGCTCTGGAATCTACTCTGATGACTTCTGACCCCGGGGAAAGAGGGAGCTAATTCTGATTCCAAATGGCGAGGAGAAACTCCAGGGAAGAAATCTGATTGGTTTGTCTTGAAGGATACTCCTTGAACCAATCGCCGTGGACCAAGGGATGGGGTGACATGATGTGCCATGTTACAGTATCAGCCTGCCTGCCATAGGGAGTGGGAAGCAATTCCCTAGAGTGGAGAGAGAGTATTTTACCAGGAACGGGAAAAGCCAGGCAGGCAGAAAAACAACTGTTAGCTTTCCAGCAGGCACCAAAGGTTTAGAAGAGAGGAGAGGGGAGGCTGAGGGACTTCAGGGGGATGGTCACCTCTTCCAAGAAGCCTTTCCCAACAGCCCCACCAGCTCCCTTACTTACCCTCACTGCAGTGCACGGCACCGTATGTTGCTGTCTGTCACCTCCTGGTGGCCTTAAAGGTGAGCATGTCGTTTGATTGATCCTTCATCCCTCCCTCAACAGTGAATGGACACTATATGCTAGTGGATGAGTGAATGAAGGGACAGGAGGAGCAAAGACAGAGGAGGAAAGTCACCGGAAAGGCTTTTCATTTGGTTGGAGTCTGGGGTATGTGATAAAAACCCCAGCAAATCCCAAGGTTCTTAAGGTGGGTTAGGGCTAGATTATAGGGGGACCTCAAATGTTGGGCTGAAGAGTTTGTGTGATGGAAAGTAGGGAGCCATTGAATGCTTTTGAGCAGGAGACTGAAACGATCAGAGCTGGTACATTCCTGAGCCTTGCTCCTTGGACCCCTGGCTGTTGTCTGTCTGTATTTTCCATTCTCTGGCTTCTCCGTGGTTCTTCTTGGTCTGGTTCTTCATCTGTCATGAACACCTTTTGGTCCATATTACCCACTCCTGTTTCTTCCCTCCCTACCTCCTTTACCAACCAGTTCTGGGCTAATTCTGGCCGCCTCTGCGCAGGGGAGGGGGGGTTCCCCTGATTGGCGCCAATGGGGTGGCCTAAGAAGATTCCATTTGAGCAGCAGCTCTTGGCTGCCCTCTTCTGGGCACTGGTGGATATAGACACCTGCTCCTCCGGAACCGACTGGAAACCCCCCCGTCACAGTCTTGCCTCATGATGTGACTTTTGTCTTCTTATATCTGCCCACCTGGTCCCCCTTAATTACTTACAAATTAATAAATTTTTTTTTGTGTATATCGTGTGTTCAAATTTGTCTGGTCATAGCTACGTATAGAATGCTTCTGGTTTCCCACTGATCTAGATGTTTTTCTAAGCGCTACAGAAATAACGCTCCTTTTTGCCAGTGTACATGTCTATCCCACGTGTTTGTCTGAACTGAAGTCACTTTAGTTTTGAAAGCCATTGAAGAGGTAATGTGTTTGAACTTTATAAATATGTAAGACTTACATATTTACATTCCCTTGGAGAACATCCTCCCCTGTAAATCATACCTTGATGTTTTCATCAAAGTACCAAAGTCTGAGAACATGTTTTTATTATTCACAGTACAATCAAGGCAATGCCCTAATTCATGATTTCACTTAGAGATAATTGCTCTGTTTCCAGGGAATTTGGGCCTATACCATGGATCAGAAACCATCTGTGGAGTCTTTTGAACTCATAAAATTATGGATATGCATCCCAGCAGAACTCCTGGATGAATTCTTGGCCTCACTGTGGGTGATATAATTGGTTTTTTCCGAATGAGTTGTTTTCTGCAGGCAGAAGGTGAATTGCCTTCACATCTTGGTGAGCAGACTCTAACTCAAACATCTGGGTTCTGCACCCTGCAATCTCTTTGGGGTGCCAAGACCACATCTTCCTTTCCTGGATCCACATTTTGAATTCCTCCACTCCCACACCTATTCAACTCCAGCCCATTTTTCAAGACCTACTTCTAATCTTTTTTTCTCCAAGATTCCTTCCCTGCATCATGATTTCATGGTAGCACTTCTGTAGTCTGTGGTATTTACTTAGAAAAAGTCATGTATTATCACGTAGCATCTTTTTCCTTTTTTATGAAACATTATTTATAAATTTTTACTGTCATTTAACTTTACAAAAATTTATGTCTCATGTCTTTCCTTGAATAATAAAATCCTTAGTTCCAGAAACCATAGCTTACGCTTGCTTGTTTGCCCCGCAGAATATTGAATATTTATTGCTATATGTTCAATAGATGAGCAGCAAGTGCTGTTGATTGATGGCTTGTTGTATCATTTGCCCATCCTAGCTCTAATTAGTATACTTGCCTGGGAAATTATTTACAAAAGACAGATTGGCCCAGGCCATCATTAACACTTCTCTGAAATATTTTCATGCATTTAGATGCTTTGCAAAATGTATTGCCCAAATGGCATGATGCGTCTATGTGTGCACATAACAAAGGGAAGCCAAATTAAAATCATCCTTTTAATTTATTGTTGATGCATGATCATTTTAAAATTTAGTTTTCATTTTTATCAAAGTTATACACAGGCATAATTTTTAGGATTGAATAATTTCAGAAGGCACATTGAAAAATAACAGACCCCTCTTGCCCCACTGTTTCCTGCCTTCTGGAATCAACATAATCAACTCTTTTAGCTGATTATTTTGGTATTACCTTCATGTCGTTGGTATATGCTTATAGTACTCCTTTTTTCCCCCTTCCAGCTTCAGGCATTGTCTTTTAGTCCCCCACTATTTTTCTTCTCCACTCCTACCCTGCCCCACAATGCATAATTCTCGACCCATGCCTCTCCCCCGCCGCCCCCATTATCCCACTGCTGTTATTTCATAATTTGGCTTAGGTTAATATTTAGTGTATATATTATCCTGCCCATATAAAATAGTCTTCACAGCTGAAACATAATTATTTTTATTTTCTTGTACAATCTTCAGGTTTTCCGGGAGTTAATAGTGGTATTGTTTTTCCTTCCTTTGTTTTGTGTTCTATCATGAATTCATTCCAAACTCTCTCCTAAATTGTTTAAATTTTCTCTCAATACATTCACTGACATCAGGTATTCTAATAAGGCCATCTTTGTGTTCGTCTTTACCGTGTCCTTCTGAGCTGCTCTGACCTGGACTAGTTTCGTTCTAGGCTGACTGCATAGCTGTGCTTGGATTCTCCTTCACCGTCATTCCTGGGATTCGCTTTGCTCTTCTTGGATTGATGTTCTCGTTCCCCAGACTCTATGTCTTCCTTTTTCTTGGCTGCCTCCTAATTTTGGATGAACAACTGATCTAGCAGCTTCTTCAGAATGGGTTCATTGCAGTTAAATATTTTGAGACCTATCATATTCCATTCTAATATTTAATTGATAACTTTGATAGGTGTAGAATTCTGGGCTGGAAATGATTTTTTTCCACAGAACTCTGAAGTCATTGTTACACTGTCTTTTTACTTCTTGTGTGGCTATTGGGAAATTCATAGTCAACCTGTTTTTTTTTTTATTTCAGCATATTACAGGGGTACAAATGTTTAGGTTACATATATTCCGTTTGCCCCACCCAAGTCAGAACTTCAAGTGTGTCCATCCCGCAGACGGTGTGCACCATTAGGTGTGAATGTACCCATCCTCTCCTCCGGTCAACCTGATTTTTTAAGCAATCAATTTTACTTTTCGTAAAAACTTTTAAAATTGTCTTTTTGTCTCTGTTATTCTGAAAATTAAAGATAATGAAACTTACATGCCTTATTTTTATCTCTTGCACTGGGTGTCTAATGTACCCTTTCAGTCTAGAAACTCATGTCCTTCAGTACTGGAAAATTTCTTGGATTACTTTTTGTGTCTTCCTTTCTTGTATTTTTCAAGTTCTTTTTCTGAAACTTTAGTTATTCAGTTGGTGGACTCCTAGACTGTCTACGTTCCTTCTCTCTTTTTTTTTATTTCAGCATAATATGGGGGTACAGATATTTAGGTTATGTGTGTTGCCCTTGCCCCCCCTCCCCCCCTCAGTCCAGGTTTCAAATATGTCCATCCTATTGCGTGGTGCACATTGCACTCTTTGTGTACACATATACCCGTCCCCTCCTCCCTCCTCCCCCCTCCCCCCTGCCCAATATCTAATAGATGT
>CAUYSK010006365.1:0-18331 GCA_963575035.1 Avahi laniger
AATTAAAAACTAAAAATTCACTTGAAATTGATTTAAGAAAGGATGCACTATTAATTTTTACAATCTTAGTCTCACAATAATCTTGATGATATAGATTCACATTTCACCTAAAATAGTTGCCTCTGTTGAGAAACTGATAAGCAAACTACCTCTTGCCTAACTCGCTTACTCTTTAAAAAAACTTTTTTTTAAACAGTTTTTCTCTAGAAGACCTTTATGAAGTGAGTTCACGGTAACTGGCCAATATTATTCCTAGTCATACATATGCTCACTGTGGAGAACATAGCTTGGGCTGTGTTATTTCAGGTGACAAATATAAAGATAGTGATGGGTGGTGAATAATAGCAGCCTCTTTTTTTATTTGTACAGAAAATTAGAGTCATATTTTTTCTTTTGCTTTATCTATTATCAATGATTAAATTTACATCTTATTTTTTTGAGTTGTTACTCTGTAAGGTTTTTTGTTTTTGTTTTTGTCTGGGATGAGAGCCAGTTCCACCTAGTGTTTGTTACATTAAGATTTCAGAAACAATTTTCTGTTTGACAAAATCGAAGATATGACTTCTTTAGTTTTATATTTCACTTTATATATACTGCATATATAATATTTGTGTGCATATATATGTATTTACTTTGTACTCACAAACCTATAACTATGATGCAGAAAATGGTTTTGAGCAACCAGTGAATTCATGGTAAAATGATGCTTAAAGCTATCCCACTGTCCTTAGTTAATCACAATGTGTTTAGTTTACAGAAACCTCAACAAAAACACAGAAAACTCAACAAAAACACAGAAAACCAATTTTAAAGAGATCATATTTTTCCCATAATCACATGATGGTTGCTTTCTTGAAAATGTATGCAATAAATAAATGTAATAAATAACAGATTCACTATAAAAGAAAGATGCAACAATTTTATCTTCACTTATAAAATGTAATTTTGCTCCAACATTGATTTCATTTTGTAAATATTCACAGAGAATGAATAGACAATAGCATCAATGTACTACAGAGTTTGCATAAGTCACATAAAGGCTATATAAACTTGAAATATCTAAGTTAGTACAGATTTTTAATAAGCTTCATCAAAGTTGTAATTAACTTTCTTTTAGCTTACTTCCTTCAAATTGAAGATGGACTTTTATGAGATTGGCGGCAAGAACAAAGCCTTTTAAAAATGCCTCAAAAGTGTCAAATGATAGCTCAGTTTCTTTAACACAAAGCAGAGTCTGTTCAAATCATCCCAGTTAACATTCTCTGAAAAATAATCCATCAAAACATCTGAATAATTGAAGGCACAACTAAGTAGTTTAATTGTAAGTATATGGAGAGCAGAACAACCTTTAATGTCCTTGTTGCTTTCCTCTTCTTTCCCTCCTTCCCAATCAGATGGACTTGTGTTTCAGAAGATGTTTGAGACAACCATATTCTTTTCAGGTGGGATAGGACGTTTGTTACATGATTTTAAGCCACAAGTTGCAGCACAATCTAATCTGGCCTCCCTCTTTCCTTCTAACTTCTGGGTACCTTCTCAGCCCTGAGAGTATAAGGTCCTGCTCTGGAAATCATGAATTACAGAGCTGAACTCATAAGGGGTGAAGTATTAGGTACCATTTTACGCTATTAAAAGGGCAGAAAAGTGAAAACTAACCCCTTACTTTTTTTTTTTTGTCTTTCAGGAAATTACGGGGGTACAAACATTTGGTTACATGTTATGACTTTGCCACATCCCAATCATGATTTGAGAGGCACCCTTTCCCCGCTACAACGCTCACCGTGTCCATTAGTTGTGAGTTTACCCACCCCGACTCCCCTATTCCTAAAGAATATTACTATTGTGTGAGCACCTTAGTGTTGATCAGTGCCAGTTTGGTGGAGAGTACATGTGGTGCCTATTCTTTCATTCTTGTGATACTTCACTTCGGAGGATGGGCTCAAGCTCTACCCAGGAAAATTAAAGAGGTGCTGTATCACCATTGTTTTTTATAATTCAGTAGTATTCCATTGTATACATATGCCATATTTTATTAATCCACTCATGGATTGACGGGCACTTGGGTTGTTTCCACATCCTTGCAATAGTGACTTGTGCTGCCATAAACATTCGAGTGCAGCTGTCTTTATTATAGAATGACTTTTGTTCCTTTGGGTATATGCCTAATGGTGCTATTACAGCCATACCACCCTGAACGCACCCGATCTCGTCTGATCTTGGAAGCTAAGCAGGGTCAGGCCTGGTTAGTGCTTGGATGGAAGCCCTTAAAATTTTTTTAATTAACCGGGTTTCTTCTGGTCTAAAGGAAAAATTTAAGTCATAATATTTAGAACTATTCAAACTAACTCTAGCCAATTGCTTCAAATTATATTATTAGTTTTTCATGGGTTAAATGAGAGAAACAGAGATAGCTGTTCCTCATCGAATCTCTGGGAAATTTATTATAGCAAAAATTCTATTGAAAATAGTAACATATTTAACAGCTGACTTTGACAGAAGTGAAAAGAGTAATTTTTTCCTAAGGTAATTATGAAAATGCATAAACGAATCATTCTTCAATGATAAAAATGATCATCTTTGCTGATAGAATATATTTTCCCTATTTTTAAAATTTTTTAAAAAGGCATGTATTTACTTTTTAAATTAGAAAAACAAAATAAAACTTTAAGAAGAAACAAAAGAGATAAAGTGTGAAAAAATAATGGCATTAAAGTTCTGTATTGGTAAAATACTCCAAACAGAATCATAATACAAAAAGACAAAAACAAAATGTGGAGGCACCAAGGCACGCACACTCAGCATGAAGTTAATAAAACTAATGAAGTCTTCATTCGGTCATATGTTTCTGTGAAACTTTTTAGCATATTATTTTTTATCTGCAACTGGTTTAAATCTTATGTATGTTGTTAGAGTAATCACAGGCTTTCTGGCATTCCACCAAAGGGAAAGGAGATTTGTGATTACATGCAGTTTGGATTAGGTGAGATATATTTATGTGGTTTGTTCCTTTCATATGTAGTGAACTGAAGTCTGGCAGTCTGGATGCAGGAAATCCTTCCAGTAAAATATTACATCATCTGTGCCAACTCACCTGGGAACAGGAAGGTACAGGGCCAGAGGTCATCTTACAATATGAGTATGTCTTATGACACCCAGGCCTAGAAGTATGTGGGTAGTTAAAAAGAAACAAGTTTGGAAATGAGCAAGGAACAAGACAAAACTGCCATGCTAAAGACAGAATTTTCTTTCTGTCTTTCCATTGGAAAATGATACTATGAAATCACTGACATATTACAAAAGCATAAAAAATCTGCAACTAAAAGATGAAGAGAAAGAAGGCATTATAGACTAAGGCAGTTAATTAATAAGAATATCATATTATTTTTTCAGACTTTGTGATATTTATGACATATTTCCTCTTCTTAAAATATTTAATTTGTAACGGATCAATACATAAGTGCATATGTAAGAATAACATCTATTAGATGTTGGGCAAGGGGGAGGGGGGAGGAGGGAGGAGGGGACGGGTATATGTGTACACAAAGAGTGCAATGCGCACCACGCAATAGGATGGACATATTTGAAACCTGGACTGAGAGGGGGAGAGGAGACAAGGGCAACACACATAACCTAAACATCTGTACCCCCATATTATGCTGAAATTAAAAAAATATATATTTAATTTGTATTATTTCTTCATTATAAATAAACGTTCATTTTGTATCTGATTCTGCACTTGTGATTTTAGGTCCTGTTTCTTAAGGGAATTTCCCCAGAATGCATAAAGTTCTATACCCATAAAACCTGGATTTATTCCTCAACAAAGTGCATTAACTGTCCCTTTCAGGGCCCTACATTGTCAGCTGATCTTAGGCAAGATGCATAAGTTAGAGAACAAACCAATGCTCCACAGCCGAACATTTCCTGGTACCACACATTGCAGTACTTATACACCTTGGGCACATCAGTACCACCTTCCCACAGGCCTCTTGGTGATGCCAAGGTATTTCATTAGCAGAGTTCTCTTGCTCCAGGTGGTAGATTTTGACCTCTGCAGGGTATCCAAGGTTCTAGGAATTTGTTGTAAGAAAACAATGCGTTCTCATTCAAAAATGAAAGAATGATACATTAGAGAAAAAACAGCCTAGGCTTTCTGATTCTCCATAAAATATTAAACTACTAAATACTATAAATCTAATTTACAATATATTACTGTACAACTTTCCCTCTTTAGATTAGTCTTTTGGGTTATAGTTGCCCTTTCTTTACTGGGGGGCAAAGTTCTAACATGATTTAGACTTGCACCCTTTCTTAACCCAGAAAGCCCTCTGAACCTTGAGGGAGCTTAAGAGATTGCCTGCCATTTTCTAAATTAATTTAAAATTTTTAGCATCTCAGGAGAGTAAATCTTGTAGCTGGCCTTGGTTGAAACATTTAAGGAGCACACATACTGACAATATCTTCGCACAGTTGCTAGGCATATTTCATAGACTCCTGTCAAAGTAAAATAACATGTATTGATCTTGTACGAGATCATTTCTGAATGGTATTCCGAGGCCTGGGAAAAGTTAGTTCATTCCCATGGCTTATTGTTTCCTACCAGAAGAATAAAACACATTTATTAATATTAGGTCTGACCCTTTGGTGACAAATTTCTTACACATAAAATAAAGGCCCATTAGCAAATATTTGCTGGAATCAAGTTTGTTGGAGTTTATTTTGATTTTCATATAATAAGATGGATATCTTTATCTCCTTTTAAAAAAATAAAAGTCATAACCAATTAGTGAGAAAGAATGGCTCTTATGTGCATCTCCACACCATCTGGATGATTGAAATACTGAAGTGCGGACAGCATCTGTTTGTGTCAGAGTTCCCATGTATGGTCATCTTTCCAGATGACAGGAGATTTCATTTCACTAATAAGCTGTCTCCCAAAGCAGATGTCATTAGTATGGCTCTCTGAACTGTAAGTAGAGGGAAAAACAATAAACAACAAAAAAAATCCTTTATGAGTTCAGCAGAGCACTTCCATTTTCTATTTTATTTTGTTCTATAGTATGAACTCCCTCTTCAAGCTTGAATATCCTGTTGTAATTATTGGAATTTTAGAAATTGGCTGGGTCCTTTCATGCCGGCATCATGCATGCAGTATATCTAATGCCAGCAGGGCTCTAGGTTGCAGAGAAAACAAGGCTGAATAAACCTTGCCCGTTATTAGTTAGTGTGGGTGAGGGAAACCTACAATCATTCTGGGTTGGTGTTCTGTCGCATTTCAGAGATTGACCCAGGAAAAATTCATATGCTGTGGCAGTAGTGGAGTTATGCAGAAGTCTGGAGCCTTTGCTTGGCTTCACGTGGCATATAGGGGCTTAGCACTTAAAATGGCAATGGAAGAAAGCAATGATAGTGTCTGATGTCTTCACTCTGTAAGAGATTTCATGGCAATATCCATATATTTTAAATCCGATCTATTAGGCCCCAGACTGCTATGACCTAATGCCAGTCCAGCTTTGAGATAATATATATCGATATAATACCAATATATAATATATATTGATGTAATACCAACTTTATATTTGAACTAAAAGATCAAAATAGCGTTTGCTAAAACTACCCAAGAATATGCACGTATTTGAAGAGAATATATCCTACTTTGGTGATTTGTTACACTTTATGCATACACCTTATAAATCCATGGGACAAAATTTAATTTAGGCTAAAGTAGAAAAGTTTCTTCTTGGGGTTTTAATATTAATTAGTATTGAAACAGATGGTCTCAAGAAAACACACACACACACACACACACACACACACACAAATTGGCTCCTGAAACAAGTTGAATTACCATCTTATGTACTATAGAATCAAAAAGGTTGTCTCTAAAATTCTCATGACTTCCCATGAAGTCTGTTCTGCTCTCTGTTCTGCTACTCAGTGGTTCCGAATTTCCTTATCCATACGGTATATGAGAAAGAGAGAGAGACAGAGAGAGAGAGAGAGAGATCATGGTAATGGTGTGTGTAGCAAAGGAGTGACTGATAACTAATGCTGAAGCCTTAAATAATTCTTTGTCGCCATAATTTAAACGTGGAGTAAGTAAACAGGAGGTGTTGATCCAATTTATGCAAGGGTATTACCGAACTCTAAAGCGCAGGTGTTTGCTGCCAGCTAGAATTCTCAGTAAAGTGAATACTGTGGCACTTCACATTTTTTCCTTGACTGTTCTCCACTCCTTCCCCCATCCCTCTGATGTCCTCATCAAAGAAATAACTCTCTAGCCTGAATTCTCTTGAATTGCAGAAACATCAGCTCTGTTGTGTGGCAATGTTACATTTCATGAGCAAGATTTCCATCTCTACAAACAAAAAAACTAACTGCAGCATGAAACTGAAAATAGAGCTATTGGGTCTGTGAGTCTAGCTGGAGCTGGGAGAAATAGTCATCGGAGCCTGGAAAGATTCAGAAAAAAAGCAAGGGTTAGAGCTTTTCCTCTCCCTTTCTGAGGACTGAAAGAGACATCTCTCTCCAGCGGATGTTGGGAATGGGGCAAGCTATTTTCCACCACCAGCTCACGACCTGTCCTTATCCAACCAAACTCACACAGCATTTATTTACTGAGGAGGATAAGGAGGGTGTTTCCACTGTGATTATTGAAACCACACACAGGAGCTGCAGAATTTATTGGGTTCATGAGTTCTTCAAAGAGGACCACTGAGACCAACAGCGTGGAAAACTAACATGAGGGATTAGGACTCTCAGTCTGGGACATAAAACAGATCACAGAATACAGATTCGAAATAAGACCCACAATGTTTTATACAGAAAAGCAAATTGCTTGGATGGAAAAAAACACAGATCAGTAACTTCCCTGTGTGTATGATAGGGAGAGAATGCAGTGATGTGATTCACAAGGAAAAAGGTCTATAATCAGTACTTTGGATGAACGTCACATTCTAGGTCCCATTCTTATAGAATCTACATACATTTAAAGAGTTTGAAAAGACTTCTCAGTAAAGGAATTGTTCAATTATCACAGGTGAAATTGCTTTTTTCCAAAAATCATCTTGAAATCACTCTGTGGAACTAGGGTTTTGTGAAAGATTTTGAGAAATGTTGCTGTAGATAATTAGAAGCATAATGTAAGGCCATACTTGAACTAGGTGAAAATCTCTAAAAGAGCTTAAATTCTTCAGTAATATTCCTACTCACATTTCCCTTGTTCTAGATGTTCAGTACCACTCCGACATATCTCTAAAGAATTTAGAGTTCAAGGATCTAAATGCTGTAACACTGTTTTAAAAAACTCCGTTGACATGATTCCCATGAACAGCTTTATTTTGTGGTTATTTCTGAGAAGAAAGACTGGATGGGAATTACATTTTTATTTATTTTCTTAAAGTTTTCTAAGCAACTAAAATTATGTGCTATATTTATGGACTGATTTGGTTATTGAAGATTTTTTTTTTATTTTGCCAAGGGTTTTCTAGAGAAATCAGTAACCTCTATTTTAAGTATTCAGGAAACTGAAGAAAGTGAGTTTATAGCCATAACTGAAAATATAATCAAGATTGGAAGGATTGAGGGAGGAGATGTAGCTAGAAAAAAGACAGAGTTTTAAGTCAAAAAAACCAAACTGTTAGGTTGGTACCCTGGAGATATCTACATTTGTGTAGTACAGAGTTTCTCAGTCAATGGGCAGAGAGTCTTAGGGCAATACATAACCAATATATGTTACATGTTTACATATATATGATATTTATGTCCTTGCATAATATGTCAACATGATGGCAAAAAAGAAACCCCATAATTATTTTTGAATATTCAAAGCAACTTTAACTCTGTCTTCCAATGGAACTTTTTATATCAATGGGAAACTAAATATTTTACTTCCTTCTCCTTAAAGAAATAGATTTTCTTGATCAAAATCTCTGTTGATTTTTCCGGACAGTTGAAGGGAAGGCCCCAGAGAAGTTATCCAGTCTTTATTGGTGCATAGCAATGAATTTTTAAGTCATCAAAGTGGGCCCAGGACTGTAGTATTGATGGAAGAGCTAAATTTTGTTGCATAATAACAAAATGGACATGTCTAAAGGTAGATTCATTTTGTGGAATAATAGTGCTTATTTTCATAGTCAAGACCCTGGTACAACTTTAATCAGAGATGAAGATGTGGATTCTTGAGCTCACATTGATTTTATCTAAGGAACAAGCCTACAAGATGTAGTTTAGACTGATACCTCCCAGTTTGTTCTTTTTACTTAAAAGAACTTTGCTTTGGTTATACGAGGTCTTTTCTGGTTTCATACAAAGCGTAGAATTATTTTTTCCAGATCTGTGAAGAATGATAATGGGATTTTGATTGGTATTGCATTAATTTTGTAGATCACTTTAGGTAGTATGGACATTTTAACGATATTGATTCTACCAATCCATGAACAAGGTAGGTTTTTCCATCTGTTTACATCTTCTACAATTTCTTTTTTTAGTGTTTTGTAATTCTCCCTGTAAAAGTCTCTTACATCTTTTGTTAAATATATTCCTAGATATTTAATTTTCTTTGAGGCTACTGTAAAAGGAATTGCGTTTTTGATTTGCTCTTCAGCTTGATTGTTGTTGGCATATATGAATGCCACAGATTTGAGTGTATTGATTTTGTATCCTGAGACTTTGCTGAATTCATTTATCAGTTCTAGGAGTCTCTTAGATGAATCCTTGGGATTTTCTAGATATAATATCATATCACCAGCAAAGAGCAAGAGTTTGATCTCATCTGTCCCCATTTGGACAATCTTAATACCCTTCTCTTGCCTAATTGCTGTAGCGAGGATTTCAAGTACTATGTTGAATAGAAGTGGAGCTAGAGGGCAGCCTTGTCTAGTTCCGGTTCTAAGTGGGAATGGTTTCAATTTTTCCCCATTCAATATGATATTGGCAGTGGGTTTGTCATAAATGGACTTGATAATTTTAAGGAATGAGCCATCTATGCCTATTTTGATGAAAGTTTTTATCATAAAGGTGTGTTGGACTTGGTCAAATGCTTTTTCTGCATCTATTGAAAGAATCATGTGGTCTTTGTTCTTGCTTTTATTTATGTGGCGAATTGCATTTATAGATTTGCGTATGTTAAACCAGCCTTGCATCCCTGGAATAAAGCCCACCTGGTCATGGTGAATTATTTTTTTGATGTGCTGCTGAATTCTATTCCATGTTGTTGCTATGTCTTTGAAAAACTTGAACTTTAGATGCATTAGAGTCCCTGATCCACCACAAACAAACAACTTTCGAAAGGATTTCAGCTTTAAACTTGTTTAAACTCGATTGATGATATCAAATTTATTTCATTTTGTCAGGGATGCTACATTTCTCTTTAAAATAACATTAATATTCAAGTAAAACATTACAATGATATAGAAAAATAGCCATATATTAAAAGGGTGGCATGTGCATACATTATTTAGGGATATATGAGCAGAATTTGACTTTGAAGCAGAGCCTGTACACATGCTGTTCACTCAAAGTATCTCTCCATGTGTTTATTTTTCTCTATGATGTATTATAGTTACTTCTCTCAGAATACTGATTATAGTGTAGAATTTCACACAGAATGTATTTTGGTGATTAATTCTTATTATCACATACTGTATGCTCACCATACTGAATTGATTATTATAATCATGTATTTTATAGAGTTACTCTGACGGAATAGAAAAGAGCACAGGTTTTAAAATTATAAATACGAGGGCTTACATCTCAGTTCTGCCATTTGAGAGCTATGCATTTTTTTGTGCAGTTTATTTAATTTCTCTGTGCTTCAAATTTTCTTTTCTTTATATAGGATAATAATGTAATCTGTCCCATACACCTGCTGTAAATAGTGAATTAGCTCATTCACTTCTAGTGCTTACTGTAGTGCCTGATACTTTATAAATGCAGTATATACATAGCTATAAAAATAATAAGATCATTATTATTATTTTCTAATTATTTCCTTACAGTGAATTCCTAAAAAAAAGAACTAAGCCTAAAAGTAGAAACATTTTATAAGGCTCCCGTACAAACTATCATGTGTTTTTCAGAAAGTGTGAATTGATTTATAGTCTCACCACCATCTTGGAAGAATGCCTGGGGCCTGGAACACTCCTAAGTGTGACATGAAGTGATGTCAATAAGAACTGCAATGAGATGAGGGAGAGCTCGCAGAGGCTGCAGCGGTTTTCTAACCCTGACCTCAGGCAAGGTGCCTAAGCTCTCTGTGTCGTACCAGAGAAGTTATTTCTCACTCACTCTACCTGTACCACTCCAGGAACTAGGCTAATGAAATTGCCATCACCTTTTAGCTGCCTCATCAGTGAAAGTGGAAAAGAAAGGGGAAAAAAAGAGTGTTTTTATTTTTGCACTGCCTTAGTCTGGAAATGATATGCATAAGCCCTGTTCATCTTTTATTATCCAGAACCAGCCATGTGGCTCCTACAAGAGGCCTTGGAAGGTAGAAAAGCAAATAGAGTGATTAGTGAGCCCTGTACCTTTGCTGCAGGCACTTTCTCATGTACTGAAATATTCTTCAAAAAACGTGCTTTGTAATTGCTGCATAGTGTTTCATTGTATATGTACAAAGGCTAAGTTAAAATTTAAATTATTCATCTTTTTTTTGTATTTTTTTATTTTTCAGCATATTATGGGGGTACAGATGTTTAGGGTACGTATGTTGCCCTTGCTCCCTCCCTCTAAATTACCCATCTTTAAGTAAAATATTCTGGAGGGACTCCCCTGCCCCTTGTGAAGTTCTAACTAATTGCTTATTCACTATTAAATCTTTCATGATAATGCTTTTGTTTGTGTGTGGGAGGGACAATATTCAAACAGGTACGAAATAAGAAAAGATATGCCTCATGTTCACGTATAACAGGAATAGGCACTTAGATGTAGTGACTCCCACAGAATCCAACTTAAAACATGTTTCCTTTAATACCCTGCCATCTGAACATGTCAGCCTGTTCATCCTCTTCCCTGCCCTAAGTTGTTAATTAAGAACCTGAAAAACCTATGTAAACATCAGCTCTTGAAAACTGTTAATGTATTTGACCCTGATGGCATGTGCTGCCTACAGGCAGCTTTGTAGCAACCAATAGTTCAATTGAGTTTTGAGAGATCTTTGCATGACCTCTTAGTTAATATTTGTTCATTTATAGTTGGGAGATACTTTATAATTAAAAAGTTGTGTTTGGAAAGTCAAGTATATATGGAAGCCTAAAAGCTGTAATTTTAAAAGATTGGAGGATTTTGCCTCATCCAAAATGTATGTGGACATGCCACCATCTTTCTTATCTAAGTATTTCTGTACCAGGGAGATGAATTTCTTTCTATCAGAAATGAGACAGGACAGACCATTTTGCATTTGGGAATTCTTTCTATTTATTTATCCCAAAGATACTCTCAGTTCTTCCTGCTCAGGTAGCCTCATTATCTGAAAGGTCAGTAAACATCTCTGTGAAATTCCCTTTCAGGGTACTAAAAAGTGCTTTTAGTTTCACCATGTTTAAGTAGAAATCAGAAAACATCACATTCTTTCTGGTTAGCCAAAAATCAGAGATGAAGAATTTGCAAAAGGTAAAATTAAAAGGGAGATGGATTTAGTAGTTGAATCTTATTTCCATGTTTCTATGTTGTGATGGCCTAGTGCGTGACCTACATAACTTTTCAGAATGTCTTTTAGTTTAGTACAGCCAAAAAATAATAACTTTGTTAGACAGACCTCATTTGCTGTCTGAAAAGAATGACTTAAAAGGCCACAGTTCGCATCTCTCTGGTGATTTTTCTTGGACTCATGGACGATTGTGCAAAAGGATCTTCTAATCTTTGAAAGTCCGTCTTTTCTTTCCTTGTCCTCTCCCCTCCTTCGCCAGACACGCCCACCACAGTACATGTGTGGTGGAGCCACAGCTCAGGCGGTCCAGGTAATGGACCAGAAAGCAGCATGGTGCAGTGAGAAGAAATGAAATACACGATTTGAGTTGGTGAAAATGCATATCAAATTAGAATCCAATTGTCTTAGCTTATACTGCCATAGCAAAATAAAGCAGATTAGGTGGCTAAAACACCAGAATTTTTTTTTCCCCACTATCTTGGAAGCTGAAAGTCCAAGATAAAGGTGTTTTCAAGGTGAGGTTCTGGTGAGGGGCCACTTCCTGATTCGCAGCTGGCTCTCCTCTTGCTGTTTCCTCATATGCCAGGGAGAGAGAGTAAGCTGTGTGGTGCCTCTTCCTGTAACGGAACCAATCCCATTAAGAGGACCCCATCCTCATGATCTCATTTAAACCTAATTATTCCCCAAAGGCTCCATGTCCAAATACCACCACATTGGGGATAGAGCTTCTGTATATGAATTTGGGGGAACACAATTCAATCTATAATACCAAAAATAAAATAAAATATCTATCTCAAAAAAGAGAAGAAGTTAACAGCACCATCAACCACCAGGATATAATTGACATTTATAGACACTCATTTAACAACTGAAGATTACGCATTCTTTTAAAATGCCCAGAGAACATATACTAATATAGACCATATTATGGTACATAAAACAAACCTCAACAAATTTAAAAGAATTTAAATTATAAAGAGTTTTATAATATTCTGAAATTAAAAAAAGACTACCAAGAAAGGCAAAAAAACAACAACAACAACAAAAAAGAGTTCATTCTCTGAGCACAATGGAATCAAACTAGTAATCAATATCAGGCATTACCTGGAAAATCTTCAAATACTTGAAAATTGACAACACGCTTAAAGATAATCCATGGGTCAAAGAGGGAGTCTCGAGGGAAATTTTAAAACAAGATATAGAACTGAATACAAATGAACATGAAGAATATTAAAATTTATGTGACACAGCTAAAGTAGTGTTGAGAGGGAAAGTCTCAAGTCAATAAACTCTCAGTTCAAGAACCTAGAAAATAAAGAGCAAAATAAACCCAAAGCAAGCAGAATAAAGTAAAAACAAAAATCAGTAATAATATAAACAGAAAAATAAAACCAGAAAATTAGTGAAACAAAGGTCCAACTCTGAAAAGATTGATATCATTGACAAATCTCTATAGACTGTCAAAGAAAAAAGAGGCAAGACACAAATCGCTGGTATCAGGAATAAACAGGGAATGTCACTCCAGATGCAGCAGACATCAGAAGATTAATAAGGGAATAGTACAAACGCCTTTATACACATAACTGACAACTTAGACAAAATGGATCGATTCTTTGAAAAACACAAACTACCCAAACTAAGTGAACATAAAATAATTTAAATAGACCTATAACGATTGAGCAAATTTAATTCATAATTTTAAAAAACTCCTTCACCTCGCCCCAAAAGCTTGAGGTTCCAATAGTTTCACTAGACCGTTCTATCAAACATTTTAAAAATTAACATCAATTCTACAAAATCTATTCCAGAAAATAGAACAGAATAAAAGTCAATTCATTTTATGAAGCTATTAATAGTATTACCTGAATATCAAAACCAGACAAAGACAGTACAACAAAGAAAACTATAAGCTAATATCCCTCATAAATATAAATGTAAAAGTTCTTACAATGTATTAGGAAATAGAGTTTGGAATATATATCTATAATTATACATGATGATATAGTGGGGTTCACTGCCAAAAAGATGCAAGTGTGGCTCAATAAGCAGAAATCAATCAACGTAATACACCATATTGACAGAGTAAAGAAGAAAAATTATGATAATATCAGTTATACAAAAAAAACGTATTTCACAAAATTCAACTCCTATTCATGACAGAAACTTTCTGAGAAATAAAAATAATGGGGAACTTTCTCAACTTTATAAAGAACATCTCCAAAAGGCTAAAGCTAGCAATACTAGCAGTAGTTGGCAAAAGGTTGACTGTAAAGCTTTCCTCCTACGATCAGGAAGATGTCAAGGATACACATTCTCACCACTCTGATTCAGCATGGTGCTCAATGTTCTTGCCAGCGCAATAAGGCCTAAGAAAAAAGAAATAAGTGGCATATATACTAGAAAGGAGAAAATTAAACTGTCCCTATTTATAGGGACTCATTCATGGGAGATAAATAAATGAGAGTTTATAATTGGATTGAACTTTCAATTTTGGACTCATGTCTCTTCCTTTGTGGAAAATTCTAATCATCTATTTCTTCAGGTTTTGCTTCTCCAGTATTTGTCTTATTAGCTACATATTTCAAATTGATAAAATCAGTTCTGCTAGTCACGATTTCCTCCACACTCCTCCTCTTTCCTCCGTGTGCACAGAGCCAAACATTTGTAGCTCCTAGAACAATCATGGCGATGGCTGCAGCTGCCATCAATGTCATTCTGTGTTTCTCTCAGAAGTTCGGAAGGAAATTTAGTACATGGTGTTTTATTGTTGTCTGGCTTTTGAGGAGGTTTATTCCTTCTATCGGAGGAATGTAGGTGTAGAACTACAGACAGCTGGATCCTCTCATCTCAGGAAAAAAAAAAAAAACCTGTGTTATTCTGTCTTTACTCTTACGTACTTAAGGAAAGAACTTCCCTAAATAAGTCAGAACCTGGAAAGAAACCAAAGACAGAATAAATATTCAAGGGCAGAAAAACAGGGTAAAGAGAAAACATTTTCAAACCATAAAGCAAACATTTTTTTAAAAAAGATTCTCTATAAAAGTTGAGCCATGGTAAAAGAATTATTTACTGTATCAATATAGATATAGCTTTCAATGCTATTTTTTTTTTTTTTTTTTGAGACGGAGTCTCACTGTTTTTGCTCGGGCTAGAGTGAGTGCTGTGGCGTCAGCCTAGCTCACAGAAACCTCAAACTCCTGGGCTCAAGCGATCCTCCTGCCTCAGCCTCCCGAGTAGCTGGGACTACAGACATGCGCCACCATGCCCAGCTAATTTTTTTTTCTATGTATTTTTAGTTGTCCAATTAATTTCTTTCTATTTTTAGTAGAGACAGGGTCTCGCTCTTGCTCAGGCTGGTTTCGAACTCCTGAGCTCAAACAATCCGCCCACCTCGGCCTCCCAGAGTGCTATGATTACAGGCATGAGCCACTGCACCCAGCCTCAATGCTATTTTATTACAGTATTATTTTTTACCCCCTTAAAAAGCCACTTATTGTATCCGTGGAGTGTAATATTTCACATCATTGCTCAAAAATAGAACTCACGTGTTCTGAATTATTATACAGTTAATTCTGCCATTGGAACAATATTCACTTCTAGAAATTAAGCAAAATATTTCCTCAGTCATTTTGCAAATACATATTGTAATCATGAGCAAAATATGAATCATTAAAAAGGAAATTATTTGCCTGATTTTTATCTTATTTATGTAAATTTAGAACCACTTGTTTTGCATTAGTGAAAGACTTTTAACTCTAATTAAAAACAACAAAAATTGATTTTATTATCATAGCCACTAAAAGACAAACATAACTCCCATTAAGACACAGGAACGGTTTGAGCAATTCCATTTTTAGATGCTCTTCATCTCTAATTCTCAACAGCTCTGTATGTTAGCTTTATAACATAATTGGCTTTCAGTGCTTCTGGCTGGGCAGACCCTGTTGAATGAAATCTGAAAATGCTCAATTTTCCAGATCATTTGGAAAGTATTGTCGCCTTGCTGATTTCTTCTGGGCATAAGCCACAGTGGCTTCCTTTCTCTGCAATCATGTGTTGCCTCAAGAATGGCTTTTCTGAGAACCCTGCAGGAAGGAAACCAGCTTCAGAGCTCCCCGGCTCCTGCCTACGTATGTATTCTTGGATATGCTTTCTTGCCAGAGAAATGGCTTGAGTGAATGAGAAGTAGAAGCTCTTCTTAGTCCTAGGAAAAGTGAGATTTGCAATCCTTTCTATTTGTTTCTGCAGAAAAGGAACACAATATGTTTTTCAGTCATTCTCTAAAGATTAAAAATCAGTCTACTCTGTTATCATTTATTATCAATATATTTCTTAATTATATAACACTTTTCCCTGAAAAGATCATTATACTTTAAGATAAGAAAGACACACACAGAAAGTGAGTTTTTTCAAAATCACTTTTTTGAACCTGAAGACTTTTATGGACCTGACTTTGTTATCCCCTCCCAAGGTTACAGGTTAAAAGAAGGAATTTATAGACACAGGCAGTTTTCTTCATCCAATTTAATCATCTTACAGGCTTTCCCCCGTCCATGTGGGCAAGAGAAAAAACATGGCTGAAACAAGCTCACTTTACATTTCCTTACACCAGAAATGGTAACATTACTTTCACTTGTATTCCGTGTTAAGATGAGTCACAGGAATCCACTGTGATTCAGATCAACTGGCCATTGTATACAGACATATGACACATGGATGTATTGTGAACAATAATATTCTTTGACATAGAGACTCTTAGTTCACTTGTTTGTTTCTGGGTTTTCCCCTCATTGTAGGATGCAAATGCCCTCCAAACACCTTAGAAATAGCTGGTCACCTCAAGTGGCCAGTGAAACACTCATATACCTGCAGTCCTCGCCACGAGATCACTTAGCTTAAGTATGTGGGGCAGCCACCATCAGGGAAGAATGTCCTGTTACTACTCTCCTATTCTTTTTTTAAAAATAAAATTTAGTTTTTTATTAAACAGTTCTATGAATTTTGACAAATGCATATAGTCTTGTAACTATTGACACAATCAAGACTCAGAACATTTCCACTACCCCCAACGCTTTTGTCTTGCCTCCTGGAAAGCTGTCTCTCCAATTCTTTCTTGATTCCTTGGTCCTCATGCAAAACATGTATCTGCAGAGGGAAAAAACAGCCTAGAATGAGAATGAATTGTTTTTATTTCTCAAAGTGTGGTTTGGAATGCTGCTGCAGCCTTTCAGTCTACAATTTCTCTTCTTCTGTGTTCCCCTTTCCCTTAGGCTTATTTAAGTCATTCCCATAGTTTATGGATCTAGTTTAGTTGTGCCTTTTTCCCTACAGCCTGAAAGTCTTGATAAAAAGAGCAACCAGTGCAGTACTAGTAGAAAATGGCAAACAAAAGAAAGCAGAATCCTGAAAATTTTCATCTTATCTCATTGTGAGAAACTAATGCTGAAGAGGAGAGAAGGAATCCTGCTGAAAAACAAGAAAAATCTCTATTCTGTGTGTTTTTTTCCTTTGAAAGGCTTAACTCAATCCTTCTCTTTTAGTCTCCAGTATTTTCCTATCTTCTTTTTCCCTTTTCTTTCTTCTACTTTTCTTCTCAAATAAATAAATATGTAAATTTATTAATAAAATGTGTTTCCTCAAGTGACAAGAGAAGAGCAACAATCAAATAGGAAATCATAGATTTTGGTAAAATTTAGAAATTTGACTAGAATATCATTGACAAACAATATATGCAACTCAATGACCCATTTTCAAAACTATTGCACATGTTTTCCCTTCTTAAATCATATGGTCCAGAATTGTATTCAACAATGTACTTTCCAGTACTCAGAAGTAATTTTAAAAACTTAGTTCAAACTTGTGTCGGGGGGAGAAGCAAGATGGTAGGACGAGAAAAACCGCCAATCAGACTGTCTGCAAGAAAGACAGATTTTAGAAGAAAGTGAAAAAATATAAACAGGCCAGACAGACATAGATGAGATGAAGCTCAGAAGGAAGGGTGCCAGAAACTACAGGAGAGTTCACGGGAAGAAGTTGCAGAGGAGAAGTGGAAGGAGAAAGGCCCCTGAGAGGCTCGGAGACCAGTGACAAGGGTAGGTGGAGCGGTTAAATTTCCCTTCCCTTGCATCTTGGACTGCTGGTGGGCCCCTGAGCAGTTGGAGAGACCTGCCAACACCAGCCCAGAGATGGCCTCCACCAGTGAGTGGTGAGCCTCTTGCAGACAGGGCACCAGGCTGCCAGCTCCCTCGGGGCACCTCATATAGCCATCTAATCTTTGACAAAGCAGACAAAAACATACACTGGGGAAAAGAATCTTTGTTTAACAAATGAAGTTGGGGAAATTGGATAGCCACAAGTAGAAGACTGAAACAGGATCCGCACGTTTCACCTCTCACAAAAATCAACTCATGGTGGATAACAGACTTAAACCTAAGGCGTGAAACTATAAGAATGCTAGAAGAAAATGTTGGAAAAACTCTTATAGACATAGGCCTAGGCAAAGAATTTTTGACAAAGACCCCAAAGGCAATCACAGCAACAACGAAAATAAATAAATGGTCCTGAACAATTAAAAAGCTTCTGCACTGTGGTTTTCATTTGCATTTCCGTGATTATTAGAGATGTTGAGCATGTTTTCATATGTTTTTTGGCCACCATTCTGTCTTCTTTTGAAAAGTTTGTGTT
>CAUYSK010006366.1:0-32329 GCA_963575035.1 Avahi laniger
TAACCCCTCTGTTTAAATGATAAACTTACCTTAGGATTTAGAAATTAACCTTTGAAAGACTTTGTGACCATTTGCTCACTAAATAGAATTAGTTAAAGAATCTGTAAAAGCCTTCTGTAAAAGCCTTTTGAAAATCTGTTAACTTGAGAAAAACTACCTATTGTTATGTAAATGTTACCCCTGACAAATTATTCACTGTTTTCTATAAGTTACCATGTAAGACCTCATTCAGGGCTTTTTGAGACCCACGGAGACTCAAACGCCCCTGAGCTCCCACTTTACCTATAATCTTTATAAACTTATAAAGCTATATCTTTGTCTCAGTGTATTCTTTTATTTTTTCCATTTTCCATTTTTCTCTATTATTTTCTTATCCCTTGCAACTCTACCAAAGGGACCCGGTTTTTTGTGGGGAGCACTGGCCACATCCCCGCAATTTTTGAAGTGCCTGTTCAAGTCTTCTGCTCACTTTTCTTTTGTATCTATCTTTATCTTATTGTTTTGTAGGAATTTTTGATCTATCCTAGATGTGAGTCCTTTGTTAGATGTATGTATGGCTAATATCTTCTCCCACTTAAGGACAACTTTTTTTTTCCACTTTTTAAATAATATCTTTTGCTATAGTCTAATTTGTCATTTTTATGTTTATTGTTATTGGCTTAAAAAGTCTTTATCTACTCCAAATGTAGGATAATGCTCAAGTTACTGATTTTATATGCCATTCCTATATCTGGCCATTTTATTAAATCTTCTTATTAGTTCCAGTAGTTCATGAGATGAGATTCTTGGTTTTTAAATTTTTAGATAGGTAATCATATTATCTAAAATCATCGACTGTTTTAGGTCTTGCTTCATGTATTTGTTAGAAAGTAACTGAAACACAGGGCTAAAATCTGCTTAAATAATACAAGAATATATTATTTTACATACCAGGAAATTTTAAGATAGAACGGCTCTAGATATAGCATTTCAGGTCCCAGCTCTGCTTTTATGAAAGTCTCCTTGCTTTGTTATCCTCCTGTGTTGACTTTATCCTCAGGCTTATGACAACGTATTGCAGCAAATCCTGATTTGCTAAGAAATTTGTAGAAAAATTTTCATCATGATTATTAAATATTATTAAATGCTTTTTCTGCAGCTATTGAGTTAATATTGTTTTATCTTTTAAGTGTTAGTTAACATACTGCTATGGTCTGAGTATTTGTGTCCCCCCAAAATTCATATCTTGAAATCTAATCACCAATGTGATCATATTAGGAGGTAGGGATGTTGGGAGATGATTAGGTCATGATAATGGAGCTAGCATGATTGAGATTAGAGTCCTTATAAAAAAGGCTCAGAGAGCAGCCTCACCATTTCCACCATGTGAGGACACAGCAAGAAAGTGCCATCTATGAACCAGAAAGTGGTTCCTCATCAGATATGGAATCTGCTGGCACCTTGATGTTGGACTTTCCAGCCTAAAAACTGTGAGAAACAAATTTCTGTTGTGTATAGGCTACATAGTCTATGGTATTTTGCTATAGCAGTTTGAACAGACTAAAACATATACTGATGTATCTTCTAGTTTTGAACCATCCTTGAATTCCTCAGATATACATATTCTAATATTTTGTTCTTTTAATCTCATGTTGGATTTGCCAATATTTTATATAACATTTTGGATTCCTTGTTTGTAGTGCAATAGGCATACAATTTTTTTTTCTTATGTGGTCCTCAGCTTACTTTGACATCAGGGTTAAACTGAGTGACATAATTCCTCATATTTTCCTATGTCTTGGAGCAGTTTGATACATTAGAAATTGTAGTCAATCTTCATTGTTCATGGATTCCATATTTGTGAATTTGCCTACCAGCTAAAATTGATTTGTAACCCCAAAATCAATACTTGCAGCACTTTTATGGTCATCTGTGGACATAAGCGAAGCAGAAAAAAATTTCAATCATCCTCTATGCGTGTTCCCAGCTGAGGTGAAACAAGGCAATGCTCTGCCCCTTTGTTTCAGCTCTCATACTATAAACAAATGTCTTTTTCATGGTCTACTTAGTACTACAATTTTTGCATTTTTGTGCTCTTTGTTTGTGATTTTACAGTGTAAAATGGTCCCCAAGCATAATGCTGAGGCATTATCTAGTATTCCTCAGCAAAAAGTCTGTGATATGTTTTATGGAGGAAATACTTGTTTTAAATAAGCTTTGTTCAGGCGTAAGTTGTAGTGCTGTTGGCTATGAGTTCAATGTTAATTAATCAACGCATATATTTAAGTGCCTTTAAACAGAAACACGTATAAAATGAAGTTTATTTATTGATCAGCTAATGAAAATGTTGTGATTAGAGGCTCACAGAAACCTAACACTGTATTTCTCCTAGGAGCAATGGTTTAGTATTCACTAATCCAGTGTTAGCCGTGACTTCATAGAACAAAACTATTGCGAATAATGAGAGTTCACTCTACCTGTTGTTTGAAGAGCTTACGGTAGTTACCTTAGTGTCTTTTGTAGAGACAGATCAATAACTATCATTTTGATTTCCTTTATGGTCTTAGTCTATTTAAGTATCGTACTGGGCCAATTTTAGTGATTTATGTTTTCTTAGAAAGTGTCCATTTCATCTGGATAATCATATTTACTGGTGTTCCTTTTTATATTTTATTCCCCTATGTATGATTCATTTTTGTTCCTCATCTATTTGTATGTCTCTGTTTTCCTTGATACTTGTCAATATCTGTCTTTTGGTGTTTGTCTATGAGTATTTTTAAATGATGAGGTTTTATTTTGTGATCATCTTTGCTGTTTTTATTTGTTTTCTGCATTCTTAATGTCTTCTTTTATTTTTATTAACTCCTTTTTCTCTCTTTTTTTTAAAGTTAAAGCTTAATTGATTTCATTATTTCTTGTTTCCTAAAAAAATCATATTTAAGACTTGAAAGTTTCCCTTGAGTCTTTCTTTGGCTGCATCCCATAAGGTTTGATATACAGACAATGTTTTTGTGGCTGTTCTAAATATTTTGCAGCTTAAAAGAGTGAGTTAGAAGATTTTTTCCCAGGATACAGATAATTTTTAAATATTATTTTGTAGTTAATTTATAATTTTACTGAATTGTGGTCAGTGATTATAGTTATATATGGAAAGCTATTAAAATTGTGGGTATTTCTTATTTATGCTAATATTAATATATGGTTAATTATTGTGAATGTGTATATGCTACAAGAAATAAATGTTTGTTTTTATAAGTCAACTGAGGTCTGGGGGGATTGTTTGTTACATTGCATCGGCAAAAAGCTAACTAATATAGCAGTCTTGTGGTAGATTACTCTAGCATGCTCTATATTTTATGTGATTCATAGTTGTTTTTAAATTCTAATTATATATCTAATTATCTAGTTTAATCAAGTATCCATATGAAGTAGCAACGAAAAATAACTTGCAATGTATAGTTTTTGCAACCACACTTGGGTGAATGCAGTGGAAATATATCTGAGTCTTAGTCTGTACTGGACTGGGTAATTTATAAACAATAGAAATTTATTTTTCACAGTTCTAGAGGCTGGAAAGTCCAAGATCAAGGCCCTGGCAGATTCAGTGTCTGGTGAAGACTCACTCTCTGCTTCAGGATGGCACCTCTTACTGCATCCTTACATGGCAGAAGGGGCATACGGAAGATGAACACTGTGTCCTCACATGGAAGAAGAGATGAAAGGGCCAGGAAGCCCCTGAAACCTCTTTTATAAGGGCATTAATCCATTTGCAAGGGCAAAATCCTTATGACATGATCACTTCCCAAAAGGTCCCACCTCTTAATATCATCACCTTGGGTTTACCTTCCAACATACCAATTTTGGAGGAACATATTCAAACCATAGCAATCTGCATCTTCCCATTATGTCAGAAATATTTCAATTGTTTTCCACCAGCAAGCCAGGAAACTAGCAAGATCTTCACACATGCAAGGCCTTCTACTTCACTTTGGAGTGTAGCCACTCTTGGTAGGCTTTATGTTGGCCAAAAATAACATACAATCCAGTGGGAGGAAAAGTACAACAACTTCCTAATGACCAGCTCTTCACTTATACAACTGCAGCACAAGGGCGGCATCCTATCAATGTGATGAAAGAATAAACTAGGGATGAATTTTGGTATTTACATATTACCACAGGTGTCTATTTCTTCCATCTTATGTTGACATCCGTGATGGCCTTTCTAAATAACTCAGGGCATCAGAGAGTTGCTCTCTACTGCAAGCCAAGATAACGTTGGCAAACACATCTGTATAATGTGTGCACTGGGCACATTTCCTTGTTGAATTATTCAATTAAATCTGATAATGAGAGCACATTGACATAGTTAAACACTCAGGTGAATAAAAGATTCACTTTGAAGTGCAGAAATTTCCGGAATCATCTGTATGTTAACAAGTGATGATTCTCACTACCGTCATCCAGGGAGGGAAAAACTTTAGAGAAGGTAAGTTAGAGTGGAGCATGCTGAAAGCCTTTTCTGGCATGATTTCAAGGAGATGAAAGGTGGAGATAGTTTTCAGTGTTCGTTTGAGCCATCAATCTTTTTTGAATAAATGTATTAAATTTTAAGAGACAGAAAGATAAGATTTAGTTCTTAAGTGAATCTTATTCCCCTGAACTCTAACAGGACATACATGAACACTTGCATAAGTATCAACACCTGATTTCTGATCTTCCCTCTGGAAAATCCCTCATACAACAAAAACATCTGACCTTTCTCATCTCAGTTCTCATTCTGTAAAATGTGAGAGTTTGACTTGTCCCCCATTATTACCATAGTGCATATTACAAAGCACTCACAAAACTTTTTGCATCTAAAAGGACCATCCATAAATGGAAATTTGGGTAATAGCTATTATTTAAATGATGTGTACATTATGAAACATCTTCCAGTCATACTGGTTGTCTTTAAAGCAAGGACAACATTACTAACAGTGGCTGACACTTGCAAATATCAGCTTGTATTTTTATTAGCCTGGCCTCTCTCTCGAAATAGTCTATATACTTCTTAAAATAAAGACCATTTCTTAACTCTCTTAATCTTCATTACTCAGCACAATACAGAAAGCATAAGATAGATCATCATTAATTATATAATGAAAGTATTAATAGTTAATAGCCACTATTTATTGATCCTCTTCCATGTGCCAGACCCTGTGTCACACATTTTATATTCATATCTCTACTTAGTACAGTTGAACAATAACCTCAAAAGAAAATATTATTCCCATTTTACAGATCAAGAAATGGAGAGTCCTAGCTGATGCTGTAAGACAAGAAAAGGAAACAAAACAAAAATGCATAAAGATTTAAAAGAAAGATTCAAAATTATCATTATTTATAGATACATGGTTTTATACATTATAAAATATAAAGTATCTACAGTTATATTATTAGAATTAAAAAATAGCTGGGCAAGTTAGCAGGATTAAAAAAACCAATATACAAGAATCAATTTTATTTCTAAATGACAAAATATAAAATGAGTAAAATTTAAATAAAGAGAGCAATTATAATATCAAATATCTAGGAAAAAATATGCCACAGGATATGCCAGATTTCTACAGAGATAATTACAAAACTTTATGAGAAAAAGCAAGACTTAAATAATTAATTGCTAAATATACTGTGTTCATTTATTAGAGGACTCATTATTATAAAGAGGTAATTTTTCCCCATTTGATCTATAAATGCAATGAAATTCCAATCAAAATCTCAACAGGATTTTTGTTAGAACTTGAAAATCTCTTTCTAAAATTTAAATGAAAAGACAAAGGATGGTGAAGGACTAGACAATTCCTGGAGAACAAGTTGGGAGACTTGCTATATCTGATGTCGAGATTACTACAAATCTACAGCTAATTATGTTGTATTTTCTAACCTATGTAATGACTGCCCACAATATACATAAAGCTATATGTTTACATTTATTCACTTTTTTTGGAATAGACAATTTTTATTGTGTTATGTTTCACAATAAAAGAGGTATTTGAAAAAGAAAAATAAAAGAAAGAAACTGAGGGTCAGAGAGGCTTTGAGACTAAGCCAAGGTTATACTGCTAATTTAATAAGCATGATTATGTATTTAATGAATAATATATGTTTAAAATAATTAGATGTTCATGGTTAACAGTTTAGAAAAGCAAGAACTGAAATAAAGTACCACTAGCAATTGTTAATTGCTAACATATTTTACTGTCTTCATTAACCATTTATTCACAGTTCAATCACAGAAGATGTCTGTCTGGCCTAAGTCTTTCTTTCCAAATCTTTATATCAAATTTATGAAGGAGGAATGTTTTTGTTAAAGCCTTTTGCTCACTTTCCATTGAAATGATGTCTACTCAGCCATACCTACTATACTTTATGTACTATTTGCCTCATTAGCTCAAGAAGAAAAATGTAAGACTAGGGAGAAAATCTGGGGGCAAATGATATAACAACTTTTTGAAACACTTGACCTGTCTAAATGTAGTAATTAAGTCATTGCACTAAGAGGTTAGAAAATGAATCATTTTTTGCCTCAAATTGTGAAAATGTTATCCCTGAATTTGTATCAGCTGGGTGTTATTTCTCCACTGACCTCCTCAGGATTGTAATGTGATAATGTGGATGAGTCATTTAGATGAGTTTCCTCCTCATATTATCTCATTCACAATCGGGAAAGGACCATTTGGCTAACCACTCTCTTTCTTCCTCTGAAGAAATTCAAGCCCAGACAGATGAAGTGACCAGATTGCAGTCAGTCAGCTGGCCAGCGTCAGAGCTGCAATTAGAAACCAAGCTTTCTTTCCATTACCCCAACCCCAAATTTCCAAATTGTACTTTAAAAAATACTCTATCCTTTTGTCATGTAATAATTAAGAAATATAAGCTTAAGAAACACATATTTTTCTTTAGTCATGAATTAGCCAGTGACTTGAGGAATAAACTTCCAAATATATGTAGTAAATCTAATTTTAAAAAAATCTACTTATCCACAGTAGCAGGAGTACTAGGATCTTGTTTATAAAAAAGCTCACATTTAGTGTTGTATTTAGTTCTCACTGCAGTCTTGTAAGCTGTTATTAAGAACTTGACTTTGTAGGTGAGGAAACTTGATTGAAGAGACTACATCATCCAGCTGATGGTTGGTAGAGCCAGAACTCAAAAATGGCCTTATAAACTCGATTTCATCACTTCCTCCATTTTAAGAAATTTCATAGTTCTTCTCATGGCAGAGTTGCCTGACTATCCCTCAGTGGGTCCAAGCCCCCACTGTCTGAGTGTAGAGCTTTATCCAGGAGGTGGATGCCTGGACCGTGACCACATCCTATCAGCTCCACCCCCATATGGGTGAGGCCCTATGATGAGCACCCATCTGTGGAACATGAGCACAAGTGTTATATGTCAGAGATATGCCTTCTCCACCCCTTCTTTTTCTCCATCCATCGGCTTGTGTTGGTTTCCAGGGTATCCTTGGAGGGGATTTTGGCTATAATCCTGAAAGACATGATCTAGAATGCTGTAATTCCAAATGTTGAAATCTAGAAAGATCTAAATTCTTAAAGGAAGGCACACGCTGAAGATGGCAAAGCTACAGAGCCTTGGTCCCTGACGAACAGTGGAGCGCCTGAGCCTTTCACACCTCTGCCGTTAACCAGCGATTTCCACGATGAACTGTTACATGAGCAAAAACAAATGCTTCTTGTGAAAGCCACTGAAATTGTGAGGTTCTGTTATAGCAGCTACAGTACCCTAACTAAAATGAACATATTTTTCTGACTAGAATTCAGATTTCTGTTCTGCCCTAACAAATCTTCATAATACTTGTTTATTAATTCACTGATTTTAATTGTGTTGAATGGAAAAAATTGCAGAGTCACCTTCCCAATGACCTCTCTGTTCCTTGCTTTTCCACCAGTTTAAGATTAATGATAATTTATGTTAGATATTTTTATTTGTGGTACTGAAACAAAATATCATAAAACCCCTTATGGCATAGTTAATTGTAAAATATATTGATATATGACAAAAAAAATAAAAAGACTTCCCTCTTTTAAACCCTTCTAAGCACTTCCTATCTTCAAAAATAATTTTGAGCAAAATATACATCTCTGACTGGGAAGGGAGTGTTGGTCTGGAATTAATCACCAAGGATTTATTGAGTTTCCTAAGTGTACAGCTTATCTACAGGTTTCCCTGCTAGTTGGCAACCCTCAAAGCCTTAACCCCGAGGATGCTCCCTTGGGAGCACACAGGCCTATTGTGTGGGCACTAGTTCCAAAATGTGGCCTAAAACACCATGCCAAAAGCTCAAATCTCTTGCATTTCCTCACCATGCAGAGGGTCTGAGGGCTTCACTCCTTAAGCTTCCTTGATGTGGTTGCTCCAGGAGTGAGCAGGGGAAAGAATGCTTTTGAGAAAGGTACCTAGAGAATTTATTTTGACAACTCCCTCCTCCATCCTAGGCTTTGCACTTTCTTTCTCCCGGAAACTTTAAGGTGTTGTTCTTCTTAATATTTCAAGTTTAAAACTTGAATGCCAACTCTGAAGAGAAGGAAAGTTTTCCCTCTATAGCAGCCCCCATAGCAAATGATGAATGCTCCAAGTGCTTTTTGGAAAAAAATTCTGAAAGCAGAGTTTGGTCGTTAAAGCAAATCCCTATAGAGAAAGAAATAAATCTCTGTGACATCTGTTAATGTATACCATTTCCCTTAAACACCTCTTCCTGTCCAGTTTCCACACCTCTTCCCCCTTTTCCCAATGCTTCTTTTGTTCTGTGTTTTTGGCCTTGAGGGGATGACTTAGCCAGCAGATGGTACCAGGAAAACCAAGGGTATTGCATCCAGCTGTGTGTAAGGAGATCGGTAAATTAAAGCCCCTGATCTAGGATCTGAAATAAAAATCAGTATAAGCTAAAAGATGGATGCTTTTTTTCCGTGTCCTATTCATTCATTTGCTCAAGAAGCATTTGCCATTTACCTATAGTGTTAGTACTGTTTAAGGCAATGGAGAAATAAAGGTAAAAAAAAACATGGCCTCTGTTTCCCAGGTGCAAGTTACATGCTTTACAAACCCAAAACAAACTATACAACTAAACCATGAAGAATGAGAGATTTAGGACCAATGGAAAACAGTTACATGTCAGAACACATGCTGTATGTGAGTCAAGAAAGGTGTGCTCTTATTTTATTTATTTTATTGTTTATTTGTGGGAAGATTGCCCTAGGGTGAATTATCAGAAATATGACATTGGCATTTAACACCTGGAGAGAGATTCTCAGGCTGCATGCATTTTGAGTCAGACTCTAATTATAGCCCAGGGTTCAGAGTTGTTCCCTTCAACTTAAGAGGTGAGTGGGGAATCTAGGATGCATCCAGGGGAGATCCACAGATGTGACAAAGACCTGGAAAAAAGGGATCTGATGAAGCTGATGGACGCATTAGTAGGTCCCCATTATAGCTGGATTCACATTCACCTCTACCATGGATCAAGCCCCAAGAGTCTCAAAGAAACTGTCCTGACTAAATTTCCACTGTAGAACAGCCACTCTTCTATGGCTATTTTGATGTCAGAGTGGGCCAATCCAGAGCCACAGTATGAGTCACCTTGAACTCTTCCTGCTTTGCATTATGGCCTCTTGATTCTCTTCCCTGAAGGTTCTTCAGGCAGCTGGACTGCACTGTGGTAATGACGTGCTTCTCATTTTCCCCACAAACATCCCTGATTGAAGGCAGATGACACACGACCTTAAGCTCACCTTTAGGAATCTGTGTTAACAAAACAAGCCTCAAAAAAATTCAAATATGTTGAAATCATACCGAGTATTTTCTCTGACCACAATGGAATAAAAGTAGAAATCCATAACAAGAACAACACTGGAAAATATACAAACACATGGAAATTAAACAATATGCTCTCAAATGACCAGTGGGTCAATGAAGAGATTAAGAAGGAAATTAAAAAAATTTCTCAAAACAAATGAAAATGAAAACACAACATATCAAAACCTATGGGATACAGTAAAAGCAGTAATAAGAGGAAAGTTTATAGCAACAAGCGTCTACATCAGAAAAGTAGAAAAGCTTCAAATAACCTAATGATGCATCTCAAAGAACTAGAAAAACAAGAGCAAACCAAAGCCCAAATTAGTAGAAGAAAATAATAAAGATAAGAGCAGAAATAAGTGAAATTGAAGGCAAAAAACATACAAAAGATCAATGAAACAGAAAATTGGTTTTTTAAAAAGATAAACAAAGTAGACACACCTTTAGCCAGATTAAGGAATCTGTGCTAAGCCTGGTTTAACACAGCTAGGTTGGAGCACAGATGTTATTCCTACCTTCCAAACCTATGGGTCATGGGTTATTTTATAGAACTCCAGCTGTTGTTCATTGACAGGGAGATCAGAACCAGATTGAAATGGTGTTTAAGTTAAACATCCGGATAATTAGACCCTGAACCTAACTATTGAGAAAAACCACACCCTTAGAAGTCTTTAAGAACAAGATAGACATTTACCTGTCTTAGATGTTTAAATATAATTCTCCATAAAAGATGATTCCTGATGTTCCCTCCAACACTATAACCATTTATTCTAAAAACAGGTGCTGGCATTTCTCCTAGTTTTACTTCCTCCTTTGTCCACATGTTAGGAGATTATAGGAATAGAATGGATGTAGAAAATATGTAAATAAATTATAGCTACCATATGGCTCTGCCATGGGTAGAGCTGCCATGGGCTCTGCTGCCATGTCCCAGCAATTTTTAAATCTGATTAATTTTTGCTTCATTTAAATGCATTTCATCGGCTTGATTCTTGTGGCATTGCCTTCCATGTCTTCTGCCATCTTCATCTCCATTCCCATTATCATCATCACAAAACTACATTGAGTTCGCTAGGACAGTTTCTGTGCTAATTGCTTTACATATATTATATCTCATAACTCTATTAGGTACATACTACTTGTGTTCCCATTCTGCATATGAGGAAAAGACTGAAAGAAATTCTGCGACTTGTCCACTGGTAATAATGACACCTATTTTGGGGGTTACCTGAAGGCATCTGATAAGAAACTACTCTTGATTTGGGGACTCATATTTGTGGGTGATTTCTGCATTTCTGGAATTCATTTCAAGTGGATGAAACGTGCTGAGCCCTGTACTCTTAAAGCCTCTATGCTACTCTCATTTCCTCTCCTTGTCCTCTTCTCTCAGTCTTACCTCCTCACCACCCCCATATATGAGACTTCTGGACACTTTCCTTCCACCCTTCTCCTCCCTGCTACTTACATGAGGTGCAGAGCCCATGGCGAGGGTACAGAGGAGCCCTCTCTCATACAGGCCTGCAAGAAGTCCTAAAGGCTTTTATGACAAAGAGAGAAATTTTCCCTGCTCTCAAAAACTATTGGGCAAGTTTCCAAACTCCCGATGAAGTAATTTATTCCATATGAGGGGAAAAAAAACTCCAACTATCCTGAGCATTTTATGCACCTGACACCATCACATTAGTGGCATCAGATTACATATTCAGTAAGGATTTCTACCACATGCTGTTGCAATTAACCACGTGGAAATGTGCAGGCCAGGACCCCTCATAGTTATTCAATCAGTGACATAATACAACATACAAAGCAGTGAGAACTAAAAGAATGCGCATGGAACAGAATGCTGTATCTCATTAAGAAATGAAATCGTGACTTTCCTGGGAGTGACAGCTCTGGCAGGAAGAGAGGGTGCCCGGATTTCTAGTTATCACCAGTGTAACTACTCTTTATTCCTCCAGCTCCATGTCAGGTCTTTGATAAAGAACCTCTAAGAAAATTTCAACATGGTTTGACTGAGGCATGGCCTAAAACAGTGCCTATACATGTTAGATGCCTGATCATCTATGAGAACCCATTTGGGGGTTGGGTATAGGGAATTCACTAGTCCTTAACCCACACATTGCTTTGAGACCAAGGGAGGTCAATGCAGCTATGCCTGCTCCAAGACAACTAAAATAGCACCTGAGAATTCTGCTACTGAAACCGTTTTCCCGACTCCCAACTTTTCCAAGGATCCTGGCACACTCAGGCTCCTCCCATGCTGCCAAGAGCTCTCAAGAATGTCCTTCTTGTCTGTCCAGAGTTTAAGGTCTTGCCCCACTTCTCCCCTCTGCCCCTACCACCTCCACCTGTTGAGGGCCTCCTTTCTAACAGGTGAGTCTGAGTTAGTTTTGGAACTGTTACTACCTGTCTAGGGAAACAGAAGGTTAGAGGCATTATTTTCTGACTGATCTTTGCTATTTTCAATTTTAATCCCAATGGGATAACTCTGCTTGGTGATATAATATTAGAAAGTGAAGGAATAAAGCAGCAATTTAGAAGTCTTATTATAGAATTCTGCATCCTTACTCTTGATCAGCTAAGGACTTCGCATAGCCCTCAAAATACGTATGATTTTAGTACTACAGCAAAAATCTGTTTTGTGGAAACATTTATATAATCAATGCCAATTGTCAAATTACAGGTTAAGGAACAGGCATTGGTCATGATGATAGTGCAGGTGTGAACGGGCTGCTGTCTCCAAGTAACAAACGCAGAGGCCACACCAGCACCACTTGGAAAGATTAGTATGGAACATACTTTTCTTCCCACTTGTCAGTAGATATTTAAGCATCTTAGTAAAGATAAAATTTATATTATTGCCACCTACTGCTATATACTATGGCAGAGACAGTGTTGTGTGCTCATGAAACCTCTTTTCTTTTTTCTTCTAAGCATAAAAGTAGACCACATTTTTCAGTCTTCCCTGAAGTTGGCTGAAGCCACATGACTGAGTTCTGGCCAACGGGATGTGGGCAGAAGTCATGTTAAGGCACTTCTAGCTCCTAAACCTTCTGTGTGGTCCTCCATGGACTCTCTCTTTTTCCATTTACAACCGAATGCAGTGAAGGAAAAACAGTAACTAAATGATGGCAGAGTCATCCTATAAAAGGAACCTGAGTCCCTGAATAACTATGTAGAGAAGAACACACACCACCACCCCCCCTTCCCCTCCTTCCCCTCATTGGATTGTGATGTGAGCAAGAAAGTCACTCTCCTTGTCTCAAACACCCCCCAAATATCAGAGGCTTGTTGAAACAGTTATCCTGATTAAGAAATGGACTTCTCTTATGTTCAGGGAGGTTCACTGGGCACCAATGAGATAATTGGTGTAGCAGTGCCAGAACACAAATAAAAAAATAAATTACCATGGGCTATGGCTTCGAGATAGATGCCAATTACACCATCCTTTTGAAGTAGGAAAATTCTGGCATACTGTTGTTGAGAAATATGTTTTTCTTCCAATCTTCCTGTTTTCCTTCCTGAATAGTAATGCAGACATTCCTTGTGGGCCAGTGCTCTTTTTGCCCACCTTTGTGACCTGATGAGAGCCTGCTTCTATGTGCTGGGCATTCTACAACCACTCAGTGGTTTTCAGCTGAGTGAATTCAAACAAAAGGAATGTGTGATGCAGGCAGTAATCTCAGCCCCTTGGGTTCCTTGGCCTTTCACACAGAGCATATGTCCACAGCCAAAGCACTTAGGATTCAGACCCCGTATGAGCACACAGTGTATGGGAGAGAGGGGAGGGATGACTTAAAACAGATGAGGGTTTTAAGTTCAGCCTGTGATTAACAGTTAAATTCAATTTAGAGACTTCCCAAAACCTTTCTGAAATTAAAAAAAAAAAAAGGCCATGAGAAATCAGTTTCTTTCTTTTGTGGTTGCAGATTTAATTCTGCAGTTCATGAAGCTGCGTCAAAGTGCTTGCATAACACTGCAAGCTGTTGCTGATGGAAATGAGGATGGTTTCGTCTTTGTTGTTAAATACCTAGAGTTATTCCACAAACATTCGGCCCCCACTGTTGTGTTAGATGTGTGAGCTATGATTCCTGCCTCCAGAGAATTCAAAATGTGGTGAGACATCTATTGAAAATGCCTTGGCTAGGAAAATGCTAATGGTAGACCCGGTGCCTCCAAGGTTAAACTTAAAAAGCCCATCCACGGAAGGGAAGACTTGAAAGTCTGAGGAAATACGTGGGTAAAGTTACAGGACTGAGAGGGGTCCTGGAGACTGCAGACATACTTCCTACTCAGATCACATTCCCTGCCTTTGCATGGTCAGCACAGCCCTTTTTCAGCATCACAGAAAATCTGCCTGCTCCTAAATTGCTCCTCACAACCCGAATGAAGGTTTAGGATTTTATCCTGGAAGAGAGCAAGCTCTAGCATCCTCAACCTCTTGATACCTACTTGATGCACTCTTCTATTTTTTTCTTTAATACCAAAAAGTCTAAGCTTGGGAGCTAGAAATATGGTTCCCATCCCATAATTAATTGATTAGTAATGTGACCTTGAACAAGTCCCTTCCTCTAATTTGCATCTATAAACTGGAGAGTCTATTATGTAAAGGCACATAATAAATGTGTTAATTTGAAATCTCCTAACTCCTTCATCATTCATAAGACTATTTAGAGTGGTAAATCTCTGTTAGAATAGTGTGTGTACTGGGAATACTTGAACATTGCTGGGGAAAGAGTTTTTCTTAGTTGTCTTTTATTTTCATAATAAAATGCACAGGACTTAAATGTATAGTTAATGGATTTTGACGAATATATATCCCCACATAACTATTTCCCCAATCAAGACAAAACATTGCCATCACCCCAGAAGTTTCCCTTGGGCTCCTTCCCATTTAACTCCTTCCTCTACACAATCAACCACTCTTTGATGTCTGTCACTATCAAATGGATTCAAAAGCATATACTCCTTGGTATCTGGCTTCTTTTATTCATGTTAATTTTTAAAAATCACAAGGCTTATATTTTTTACAAAAGAAAGAGCTTTATTTCTTGTTAAGTGGTCTCAACCTGCAGTGGCCATTCTCACAGGCTGGGAAACATCACTCAGGCCACAAGCCAGGAACACATGATTCAAGTGAGAGATAAAATGGAACAGGGGCCTGGAGTACTAAGATGGCCAACTAGAGATATCACTTGCTGGACAGTCCCTGAGGGAAGATAGGAATTCTGACAAAGGAAAGAGAAGAAGAGACACAGAGTGGGTGTGGATCGTAGAGAGAGGTGCTGGAGCCTGCTGAAGATCTCACGGAGGGAACTGCAAAGCAAAGAAAAGAGAAGGTAAAGGAAAAAAAGATATCAGCAAGGATCAAACCCAGAGAGTTATCTCCCTTACCCTTTCACTGGGCAAAGATAACAAAATACCTAGGAATATACTTAACCAAGGAGGTAAAAGACCTCTATAAAGAGAACTCTGAAACACTGAGGAAAGAAATCACAGATGATACAAACAAGTGGAAAAACATGCTCATGTATCAGTAAAATCAACACTGTTAAAACATCCATCTACCCAAAGTGATTTATAGATTCAGTGTAATTCCCATCAAAATACCAACATTGTATTTCCCAGATCTAGAAAAAATAATGCTACACTTCATGAGGAACCAGAAAAGAGCCCAATAGCCAAAGCAATCTTAAGCAAAAGGAACAGATTGGGAGGCATCACAATACTAGACTTCAAACTATACTACAAGGCTATAGTAACTAAATCAGCATGGTATTGGCACAAAAATAGAAACATAGACCAATGGAAAAGAACGGAAAACTCAGTTATAAAACCATTCATATACAGCTGACTGATCTTTGACATAGCAGTCAAAAATATTCACTGGGGAAAAGAATCCCTATTCAATAAATGATGCTGGGAAAATTGGATAGCCACATGCAGAAGAATGAAATAGAACTCATATCTCTCACCACTTACTAAAATTAATTCAAGAAGGATAAAGGACTTAAATGTAAGGCATGAAACCATAAGAATTCTAGAAAGAAATTCAGGAAAAACTCTTCTAGATATTGGCCTAGGCGAAGAATTTATAAAGAAGACCCCAAAGGCAAATACTGCAACAACAAAAATTAATAAATGGGACTTGATTAAATTAAAAAGCTTCTGCACAGCCAGGGAAATAATTAAAAGAGCAAATAGACAACCTACAGAATGGGAGAAAATATTCCCAAGCTATATATCTCATAAAGGACTAATAACTAGAATCTATAAAGAACTCAAACAAATCAAAAGACATGACAGTTGTTATCTTATCTTATAACCAAGACTCAAGCATTATAAAAGCAATTCACATAACCAAAATACCAAAACTATTTTTACCCCATAATACTTTGAAATAAAAAAAAAATGGAACAGGATTTTACTCTGAGCAGTGTGGCTAATTATACATATTTAACAAGCTATGAATATTTATGAAGAGAAAATGTACTTGTATAATTGTGCTTTACACCTCCCATACCGTCATGGCTGGGAATTCAGTTAAGACTTTTTTCTGGGGTCCCCTTGGCCTAGAAGGGTTTGTTATTAGAAGGGGGCTTAGGATTTTACTTTAGTTCACACTTAAAATGTCTATAAAATTCAGTTATTTTTTCCTTTTTATTGTTGAGTAGTATTTCACTGGATGAATATACATGCTATCGACAGAATGGTGTTCCCCCAAATTTCATATGTCCTATGCCCCAATGTGATTGAATTTGGAAACAGGGCTTTCAGGAGGTAATTAAGGTTATACGAGGTCATAAAGGTGGGGTCCTAATCCAATAGTATTAGTGGCCTTCTAAAAGGAGGAAAAGAGAGATCTTTCTCTTTCTCTATGTGCTAAAAAAGCACATTTCTCAAATATATTAAGGTAGGGGAGAACTTGGGGGAAGCTAGATAATTTTAAAGACAAAGATTTTGCTGTCTAAAAATACCAATAAAAGAGAGGGACTCCATTTGAAGCAGTGTGATTTTCAAAACCACAAAAACTATAAGGAAGATCCAATAAACAATAGCATTTTAAATACCAAATTAGAATAAATAAATAAATGACCTTCCAAAGGGAAAGCTGGCTCCCTTGAAATTTTAACAAATAGTTATAATTGCCAGATTTTTTATTTATGAAAAGTTAAGTTTCATTAATATTGAATTTGCCAGTTATCTACATGAGTAACACAGATTTTTTTGTGAAAAGGGAGACTCAATAATTAGTATTTACCTCTTCATTTAAATATATGAATAGCAAGAAAAAAATCAACTCAGTCTTAAATTCTACAAACGCAAAAAGTATCTTTTATTATCAGAACACTAATCCTGGGAAGTTTAACAAATACTTTATGAAAAGCATCTATTTTATGAGCCCAAGTTTTAATTGATGGGAAAAGATTTATTATATTTAATAATATACCCCTATCTCCATCCACAGGCCTAACTTTGAAAACACTGGAAATACAGAAAAGCAATCTAATTAGTAGGAGAACACTCCACAGGTACTGACCCAGGGTTGAGCAAACTTCTAAGAAATCCACACTATGGCCCTCAAGGCCTGGCCTTCCACCACCAGGGTGGTTGTGAGGAATGGCTCCTCACACAGATGCACAGAGGCTCTGCCCTCTATTCTGTACACAACAGAAACCCTAGGCATGTGTAGTGCTAGTGTGGGTTATGAGGAAGCTCCCGTGGTGAAAGGCTAGAAATTGGGCTGGCAGGCAGCAAAACAGTAGTGGGAAAGACAGATCGGGGCCCGTATGGCTCTGCAGTGCCTGGGAAAGGTGAGAATGAAGAAAACACAGTAGAGTTAAATTAATCTAAGGCAGTGGCTCCTGAAATTTTTCAGGTGCCAAAAATGTCTATTGGCCCATTTAGTTCTAACACATAAATTAGCATCTGTTTTAATAGCAGAAAATATGACTATTACATATACATGTTTATGTGTATATATAAATATACATGTATATAAATATATATACACAATACAAAATTATTATCACATGTCTACAAAACAAGCTTCAAGCCAAGCCTGAGGGGCTGCTTCTCAGTTTTGCTATTAACATTTTTCAGTTTTTTCATTTTGTCATCTGCTAGGATTCACGACCAGGCAAGTGGTTACAATTTCCAACGATTTAAGAAATAATCCATAGGAGAAAAACATAAAATCAAGGAGATCATTCATTAACTTACATTTTTCTGAGAATTGAAAAAAGGTAACTATAATGGTATTTTAGGAGAAATTAGCTTGGTCCATCATAAGAAACATCCATTATTGTTAAGACCCTTTGACCGTAAACAGCTGAAATGGACTTAAGTTAGTTAAAATAAAAAAATGAAAAAAATTTCATAAGAATGTAAGAGCATTTCTTAGAAAATAAAGGCAGAGATGAAATAAAGATTCACAAAGTCTTGGAATCAAAAACAGTGAGGCCAGAAAGACTCTTTTCCAACATTATCTGTTTCCCTCTGCATGTCTGATAGTCTTTCTCTCTCTTCTCTCTCCTCTTCCCTTCCCTTCTTTAAACTAGTTCTTTCTGCTTTCTATCCATAAAGCAGTTGTAGGTGGTTAAATTCATATCTCCATATTCGCATTTCATATTTAGAGATAGAATCTATTGTATGCTACAAGGAAAATATACACCCAGCTCATTATATTCAAATTGTATATTACTTCTGAACTTTTTACTTTGGGACTGCCTTCCATTGTAACCTTAAGAAACAGTAGAGAGTGGACATTATCTACTTTATGATCATCGAATCCCTAATCCTTTGTGCGAAGAGATTTTACAAAAAAATGCCTCAGCTATGAATGTTTTAGCTTGTGAAAATGGCAGTTGGAACAGGCTACGGTCCTGTTCTTATGCATTTGTTAGGAAGTTACTGATCAGATGCAGAATTCAGCTCTGTAGGCAACTAGGATTCCAGACTGCCTCACAGGGCACCTGGGGGAACTGCTGCCCTCCCCACAGTGATGGTATATACACAGCACAGCAGCTCTTAGCCCCCAGCGTGCCCTAATGCAGGGCTCCACACACTTGGACTTTCCTGTCAACAGGTAGGGAGCTACTATGTTTCAGGACAGGACCAAGAAGGCACAGTGATTGATGTCTAATACCTGGAGGAGGGAGCCAGGCAGCTGCAGAGCTGGCTCACCCTGTGTAGCCCAGCACCGGGGATTACACTGTTTCTGTGGCTCCAGACTTGTCCATATTCACAAAGAATATAAAATGAAAGAGCGACCTGATGTTGAACACTATAATCCATCCAGTTGGCACTGTTACATCTAACTCACCTGTGCATGCCAAGCTGCCTAAGCAGATTAGGCAGCTGTCATGCACTCCGATGAGGAAAGCTCCAGTCATTCATGAGACCCATGACTCTTCAGTACTTCCAAAGGAGGGTCATCTTGCTTTGCTGAAGGTTTATTTTGGCTCCTCCTTGGCCAGAGGAGAAGGTGGTAAAAAGATGATTGAAGTGTGACAATTAGCAAATAACTATTTTGTACAGAAGGTAAATAACTCAAGTTATTAAGGCATATGTCAGGTGACTCTTGACTGGATCATGTAGTTGGTCAATGAAGCAGAGACCTGTAGGTAAAAGTGAAAGATTCTAGGTGCTCTTGCTCCTGTGTCTACAGGCCCCCAACACAGACGTATTAAGCACAGACACTTCACTGGTGTCACGGAGCCCCATGGCCGTTGTTACACACCCTGAATGACCCAAGTTATATGGACCACTTTGAGGTTTCCCTCTTGGATACTGGTGGGCCAGGATCCAGATTCCATTTCTATCTGAAGAACCTCTGCAGGTCAGCTTTATGCCCATGTACATGGAAGTGTGATGTAACAGGCAAGAAAATCCCACCTGCCTAAGAATATTTCCACATCAGCCTGCCACAGGCCTGAAGTTCTGGCAGATTTCCCTTCCTTTGTGGTAATGCCTCTTAAACCTCCTTGTCTCTTCCCTTTCTGCTGTCATCACCACCACCACTGTTGGTCCAGGCTATTGGAACTGCTTCTCCACCAAGGTCTCTGCTTCCAGTCTTTCCCCAGACTAATCCATCTCACAGCATGCTGCCAGAGGCACCTGTTTAGACACATTTCTGACATGTAACACCCCTGCTCAAGAACCATCATCTCCCTGTGGCCTGGAAAGTGCCAGTTTGAGCACAAAATTCTCTGATGGGTATTCAAGGCCATGGTCAATATGAAAATAATCTAAATTTACAATATTTCTCTCATTGCTCTCCTGTACTTACATGTACACTCCAAACAAATTGTATTGTTCTCTTTCTGGGATACATTCTGCACCATTTACCTGCATTTCTCTGTTTCTGCTGCTTCCTAGGCCTATTCTTCCAAACTTCTCCACCCCCAAATGTCTCTGCCTGTTAAACTCCCATTTATTCTTCAAGGCCAATCTCAAATGCCACCTCCTAGGGTATAGTAATCTTGTAATGTATGTTGTGCCCTTTGTAAACTATTACAAATTTGACAGATACAAGAGTGTAAAAAGTTATTTGCAAATACTTTATTCTGGGAAGTTGTATCAGTTTTCTAAGGTTATCTTAACAAAGTATTACAAAGTGAGTGGCTAAAACAACCAATGTTTATTGTCTCATAGTTCTGGAGGCTAGAAGTCCAATAGCAAGGTGTTGGCAGGGCCATGCTGCCTCTGAAGGAGCTAGGGAAGATCCATCTGTTCTAAGCCTATTCCGGCAATTCCTTGACTTGTGACAGTATAACTCCAATCTTCACATGGCATTCTCTGTGTGTGTGCATATGTCTCTGTGTCCAGATTTTCTCCTTGGTAAAAATACACTAGTTATATTGGGTTAGGGCCCTCCTTGACCCCATCTTAATTTGATTACCTGTCTAAAGACCCTATCTTCAAATAAGGTCAGGTTTGGAATTATTGGGAGTTAGGATTCCAACATATTTTGGGGGGGGAGACACAATTAAACCCATAACAAAAGTTAATGAATGATGCAGCTTTGATCATTATTTTGGCTGAAGGAAAGACCCTTGGTTGTGGGATGCCATTCTTTCATCATCAAAACCAAAGAGTCATAAAATACAGGTAGGAGGCTCTATTGACCCAACAGAGTAAGCAGTATCAGGAACTTCCTGCTTCATAGCACCTGTAGATCAGTTGACATGCTCACCACACCTCAAGATACAAAGGGTTATTTTTCTTGTCTACCTACAGATTCAAGAAGGCAGTCAGTATTCTGTGAAAGGAATACTGTAAGAGAATAGGCCATTGAAAAGCTGTCATAAACAAGACCAAGAAAGCCTATAGCATCACATGACACCAGACTTTAATTATACTTAATGACATTCACAAAATATATCACATTCAGGAGGCCCAGGGTAATGGGTCTTAACCTAGCTGCACATTAGAATTAAATACTGATGTCTCCTCCTCCACCTGCCCCAGATGTTGATTTAATCATCCTAGGATGGATCCAGGTTTTTGATGAAGCCAGCTGATCTAGGCTCTAGATGCTACAGTGAAACAGTTCTTGATACTTCAGTATTTACAACAGTACCTATCTATGGTTTTGAGTGAAAAATGGAATTTATACTCATCCTGGACTGTTTGTGCTGCTATAAAGAATATCTGACACTGGAAAATCTATTAAAAACATAAATCTTTTTTATGTTTACAATTCTAGAGGCTGGGGACAGTATGATCAAGGCACCAGCAGGTTCATCGCTAATTGAGGGTCTGATCTCTGTTTTCAAGATGGTGTCCTGATCACTTCATTCTCCAGAGAGGAGGGACATCGTGTCTTCATGTGTTAGAAGGTGGAAGGGCAAAAAAGGACAAACTACTCCAACACGTCCTTTTTTAAGGGCTACTAATTCCATTCGTGAAGGTAGAGCCCTCATGATTCAATCACCTCCCAAAAGTGATATCTCCCAATATTGCTGCATTGAGGATTAAGTTTCAACATGAATTTTGGAGGGGACAAAAACACTCAAACAATATCACTGAAACACTTACCCCACCAAATTCATGTCCTTCTCACATACAAAATATATTCATTCCATCCCAGTTGCTGCCCAAAAATGTCTTTAATTCACTCCAGCATCAACTTAAAGTCTAAGTCCAAAGTTTCATACAAACATCATATGGGTATACTGAAGATATAATTCATCCTGAGACAAATTCTCTTCCATCCGCGAGTCTATGAAATCAAACAAGTTATGTGCTTCCAAAATATGATGGTGGGACAGACATTAGACATTCCCATTCCAAAAGGGAGAATGAGGAAATAAAAAGGAGTCCTAAGTAATTCTAAAACCCAACAAGGCAAACAACCTTATATCTTAAGGTTGGAGAATAATCTTTTTTGAGCCCATGTCCTGCCTTCTGGACACACTGGGCCCCCAAGGGCTTGGGCCCCCAAGGCTCTGATTTACCCTGTCTTCATGGCTTTGCTAGGCATAGCCCACACCACATCGCAGCTCACACAGGTTGGAGTCGAGTGTCTGCAGCTCTCCCAGGCTGGCATTGCTTGCTGGTGGCTCTACAGGTCTGGGGCCTTGGGGGCAGCCCTGTCCCCATGGCTCCACTAAGTATTGCCCTAGTGGGGGCTCTCTGCAATGACTCCACACTGGGGCAAGTCTTTGCCTGGGCCCCAAGCCTGTCTGAAATGTCCTTTCAAATCTAGCCATGCTTCCACAACTCTGGCACTCATGTGTCTGCAGAGTCAGCACCATGTGGACCCCACTAAGGTTCATTGCTTGCACTGTCCAGAGCAGTGGTCTGAACTGCACACCAGCTACAGCTGGGCAGCTGAAGGGTGCTGTTCCAGAATTAAGGGAGCAGAGACCCAAGGAAGCTCTGGGCAGTGAGCCCTGAGGTCCCACAGGCTCCATAGGCCCCTCCCTCAAAACCATCTGTCCTCAAGTCCCTGGCACTCTGAGCCCGGGTTGAGTATGGAAGCATCAAAGCTCTCTGAAATGCCTTCAGGGACATTCTCCCATTGTCTTGATGATAGCACCTGGCTTTTTTCTGTCCATAATTATGTCCTTATCAAATGGATGGTTGGCCACACTCTTGGTTTTCTCTCCTAAATATGCTTTTTTATTTTTTATATAGCCAGGCTGAGAATTTTCTAAATCTTTACATTCTATTTCCCTTTTAATTATAAATTTAACCTTTAAATTGTTTCTCTCTTCTTGTATTTTACTATAAGCAGTTAAAAGAAGCTGCACAGCCCCCTCAATACTTTGTGGTGAGAGGTTTCGTTGGCCAAATATCCTAATTCATCACTCTTAAGTTTTACCTTCCACAGAGTCCTAGAACACAGATGTAATTCAAGACTCAGCCCCAAGTTCAGCTGTGATCACTCCACCCTCATGACTCATCACCTCCTAAAGGCCACATCTCCCAATACTGTTGCACTGAGGATTAAGTTGCAACACGAATTTTGGCAGGGACAAAAACATTCAAACCAAAGCATACTCCCTTTGTAGTATTCAGACTATTCAGTCAAGAGGAAACATCTATAGTAATTTTTCTCAGAGCAGTTTGCCCAAGTCGTTGAGGAAATGGTGTATTCTTTAGGATTTCTGAAATAATAGTGAAGCCCTAGCTGTGAGAATAAACTCCTTACCGGTCAAGCTTTCTGCTCAATGTGGTGCAATGTCTCTTTTGTCTCTTGAGAACCAACTGAATGAAACCAATAGAAATTGGTACCCCAGTACTCTTGTCTTAGTAAAAATCCCCAAATCGTCCATTGTATACATTGGAGAAACCTAAATGTTTACATTTGGGAAAGATTATATCAAATCACCTTAAAATTGAAAGTGTTTATTTTTCTATATGGAAGGGAGTGAAGGAAGTCTAGAACATCTAACAAAATAAATGATCTCAAAATCAGTGGCCTACACCAGAAAAGTTATCAGAAAGGTAAAATCTTGTAAAGTTTATAAACTCATTCTAAAGTCATGATTGTGAGAATTTGGCATGAACTACATTCAATTCTGGAACTCATCTAAACATCAAATGACCAAACCTATCTTTCTAGTTCCCAAGGTTTTAGGTATTTATTCCTTTCCATAGGCTGCAAGCTCCTTGAGAACAAGGACCACATTTTATCCTTCCCTTATCCAAAATAAACAAGTACAATGCCAAGGATATTGAAGGTGCTCAGAGAGTGTTTTATAAATGGATTCAGACATTCTAATCCTTTCTGTTATTGCTAGAACCAGGAAGAAGGAAAAAAGGAGAGTGAGCCTATCAAGTCAGCATTTGGCAACCTGTATCTGTGTCCTCAAAACTGAAAATGCAGAAAATCAAGAGTAGAGTTTCCTGATCAATCATTGAACCACAGATGACCGGACAGGAAAAAATGTAAAAACACCTTCTCTAGAGAAACTTAGCAAGCTAGCACAGCTTTAATTATTTTATATATGTATGTGTGTATTGGTGTTCTTGTTACACATTTCTGATGACTCACAAGGGACGCAAAGTGAAGACACCAGTATTCTGGCCATAGCACAGGATGACCTAGACTCTGTTTCCGTAAATATAATATTGGAATCTCACAAAAGGATGCCCCTTGCATGTTCAAATATTGGGTTAATTAAGGGTATGGATAAGTGAGCAAGTATTTTATGTGCCTAGAGTACTGTGCCAAAGTCCCATTTTTATGGGTCCTTTATAGTTCCTTTAGAGACATTCTGTAGTGATTATAAGATAGAGTTAGGTTTTACAACAATTAAAGACTGTCTTGTTGATAACTCAGCAACAATCCATGATTTAAAAAAATGTATAAATTAAATTCATGAGACAACTGAGATTTTTATAGAATGTTATGTAAACTATAAACAATGCTATACAAATTATATAAACTAAACAATTTAAGGATTTGAATCTATTGTTTATGAATAGATGCTATTATGTACAAATTAAAATTAAGACATTTTTTAAAAAGCAATATAACAAGGTTCCCTACAATAGTTTCTACTCTGAAATTATTTTGAAGGAGTCAAGATACTGTATGTACTTAAAAATTATTTTAAAAGAATTTAAAGTTCAAATTTATAAAATTCAATTGCCACTCTCCTTCTCCTACACCACCCCTACTCATCTGAATCTATAAATTTCTGCTATAATTTAATTTTTCATAACTTTTGAAGTTATTAATGTATAATGATCTGCCATTATGCTTGCATACAGCATAAAGTAAATCACGTTGAGAAATTCTCCACCGTTTTAAACTACTCACCTCACTTCATTTCTTAAAATAGAAAAAATATTTTATTGATATCTGAGTTTAGAGACAGTTCATTCATAATAAGGTTTAAGAGCACTTCAACATATGGTAATCATGTGAGTACAAAAGCTCCATTCTGATTACTCAATCATGACTAAAATAACACTTAAGACAACTGATTCCTATATTTCAGCAGCAACTTGCTGAATTATCTTTTTATAATATGCTAAAGAGATATGTTATAAAGCCAAGAATTGATGCTGTTGCCTGGCTTAAGACCCCCCAAAATCTGTATAAATAGTTTCAGAACAAGATAATCCAAAAACACAAACACTGTTTCATATTATAAAAATTTTAAAGTGATATTATTTTGGTTGTCATATTTTTATCACCACAAATACAACCATCACTGAAATTCTATTCTATCACTTTGTGCCCATGTGTACCCATCTATTAGTTCCCACTTATCAGTGAGAACATATGGTGTTTGGTTTTCCATTCCTGAGATACATCAGTTAGGACAATCGTCTCCAGTTCTATCCATATTGCTGCAAATGATATTATTTCATTCCTTTTTATGGCTGAGTAGTACTACATGGTATATATACACCACATTTTCTTTATTCACTCATGAATTAAAGGGCACTTAGTTTGATTCCACATCTTTGCAATTGTGAGTTGTACTGCTATAAACAATTGAGTGCAGGTGTCTTTTTGATCAAATGACTTCATTTCATTTTGGTAGATACCTAGCAGTGGGATTGCTGGATCAAATGGTAGGTCGACATTTATTTCTTTGAGAAATCTCCATATTGTTTTCCAAAGAGGTTGTACTAATTTGCAGTCTCACCAACAGTGTATAAACATTCTTTCTCTCTGCAACCATTCCAGCATCTATTGTTTTTTGACTTTTTAATATGGCCATTCTGATAGGGGTAAGGTGGTATCTCATTATAGTTTTCATTTGCAATTCCCTGAAGGCTAGTGATGTTGAGCATTTTTTCATGTTTGTTGGCCATTTGTCTATCTTCTTTTGAAAAACTTCTGTTCATGTCATTTGCCCACTTTTTGATGGAGTTGTTTGTTTTTTTCTTACTGATTAGTTTGAATTCTTTGTAGATTCTGGATATCAGTCCCATGATGGATATATAGTTTGCAAATATTTTTTTCCCATTCTGTAGGTTGTCTATTCACTCTTTATTTTCTTTGCTCTGCAGAAGCTTTTTAATTTAATTAAGTCCCATTTATTTATTTTTGTTGTTGCTATATTTGCCTTTGGTGTCTTAGTCATAAATTCTTTGCCTAGGCCAATTTCTATAAGAGTTTTTCCTACATTTTCTTCTAGAATTTTTATGGTTACATGCCCTACATTTAAGTCTTTAATCCATCTTGAATTAGGGTGAGAGGGATCCTGTTTTATTCTTCTGCATGAAGCTATCCAATTTTCCCAGCACCATTTATTGAATAGGGCTTCCTTTACCCAATGTATGTTGTGGCCTAATTTGTCAAAGATCACTTGGTTGTAGGTAGATGGTTTTACTTCTGGGTTCTCTATTCTGTTCCATTGGTCTATGTCTCTACTATTATACCAGTACCCTGCTGTTTTGGTTGCTATAGCCTTGTAGTGTAATTTGAAGTCAGGTAATGTGCTATATCACCATTGTTTTTGTGGTATATGTATACTCCACGGTATACATATACCACATTTTATTAATCCACTCCTGTATTGATGGGCACTTGGGTTGTTTCCACATCTTTGCAATTGTGCTGCTATAAACATTCTAGTGTAGATGTCTTTTTTATAGAATATCTTTTGTTCTTTTGGGTAGATGCCCAGTAATAGGATTGCTAGATCAAATGGTAGTTCTACTTGTATCTCTTTGAGATATCTCCATATTGCTTTCCACAGAGGTTGTACTAGTTTGCAGTCCCACCAGCAGTGTATGAGTGTTCCTCTCTCTCCACATCCAGGCCAACATTTATTGTTTTGGGACTTTTTGATAAGGTCCATTCTCACTGGGAATAAGTGATATCTCATTGTGGTTTTGATTTGCATTTCCCCGATGGTTAGAGATATTGAGCACTTTTTCATTTGTTTGTTAGCTATTAGTCCATCTTCTTTTGAAAAGTTTCCGTTCATGTCCTTTGCCCACTTTTTGATAGGGTTGTTTGATTTTTTTCTGGCTGGTTTTCCTGAGTTTTATATAGATTCTAGTTATCAGCCCTTTATCAGATGTGTAACATACGAATATTTTCTCCCACTCTGTAGGCTGCCTGTTTGCTCTCATGATAGTTTCATTGGCTGTGCAGATGATATTTTTTATTCCTGTGGTATCAGTTGTAACGTTTCTTTTTTCATTTATGATTGAGGTTATTTGAGTCCTTTCTCTTCTATTTCTGGTTAATGTGGCTAGTAGTGTATTGTTTTTTTTTTTATCTTTTCAAAGAACCAACTTCTTAGTTCATTGATCTTTGTGTTATATTTTCTTTTTATTTCCATTTTGTTTAGTTCTGCTCTGAGTTTTGTATTATCCTGGATAGAGCTGAAACCCATCCTACTAAGTGAAGTATCCCAAGAGTGGAAAAGCAAGCACCACATGTACTCACCATCAAATTGGTATTAACTGATCAACACTTATGTGTGTATATAGTGGTGGTGTACTATGTGCATTGGCAGATGCGCTGTTTCTTGTTGACAAGGGAAGATGGAGGTCTTTGAAATCCTTTCTCTATCCCTAGCCCTGTGGTCTTCTTAACAATGTGAATTATATTGGAATGGCTGGTTTAATCTCTGAGACAGTAGGTGGTGCATGTGGGCCCTATATGATTGAATCGGTAAATGCTATAATGGTCTGTGCAAGTTGTCCTCCCTGCCAATAGGTGGTGCTTGCAGGAAAGAGCCAGCTCCAGTGTTGTTTTTTGGGACATGGCACTGGGGTTTAGAACTCCTGCCAGAAGTGGAAATGATTCATATTATTGCCTTTATTTGGCAAAGTGAGCTATTTTATTTCCAACACATTTTGTTCTTTTTGTGTTCCAAACATTTAGTCAATAAACATTTATTTCTCCTCTATGTGTGCCAGGTGCTATTCAAGATTCTGGGGATTCAGAAGTGAGTAATATAAATAAGAACTTTGCCTTCAAGGAGCATAATTCTAGTGAGAAGACATGGGAAATCGATAAGTAAATAAACACAGTAATTTCAAATTATAAAATGTGCTCTAAAAGAAATAAATAGAATGCTAAGCAAATGGGGCAAAGTAAGGAGATCAGGAAATTCTCTCTGGAAGGTTGAGATCTGAAGGATGAGCATGGTGCCAAGCATGGGAAAAGCTGGAGGATATATATTCTAGTCAGAGGAAAAAGCAAATGCAAATGCACCACAGCTGCAGAAGTCCTATGTTGGTCCATGGTAAACTGGCTACATTCTGGTTACAATGCTGATAAACTAAGTCCAGAAAGTTGTTTCTCCCTTGGTTTGCAAGTGCTTAACTTCTGCCTCATTGTTCAGAGATAATCAACTACATTTATGTTGCCCTCACTACTTTTCCATTACTCCTGCACACATCCACATAGGACAAGAATCATGGAATTTATAGCTCACTTGTGCAACTCTCAAATGCTTTTGAATGGATGAAGTGGAAAGGATTATCATTTTCCAGTCTAAGTACTACCTGAAGACTCTTGCTGTGGTTTGGATATTTGTCCCTTCCAAGCCTCATGTTGAAATATGATTCCCAATGTTGGAGGTGAGGTCTAATGGAAAGCGTTTATGCCATGAGGGTGGATCCCTCACAAATAGATTAATGTCTTCCCTGCGGGTTAGGGGAGTGAGCTCTTACTCTATTATTTCCTGACAAAGCTGGTTGTTAAAAAAGAACCAGGCATCTAACCACTTGCTTCCTCTCTCATCATATGATCTCTGCACACACCAGCTCCCCTTTGCTTTCCACCATAAGTAGAAGCAGCCTGAGGCCAATGCAGATGCCCAATCTTGAGCTTTCTAGCTATCAGAATTATGAGCCATCAGAATTATGAGCCAAATAAACCCATTTTCTTTATAAATTACCCAGCCTCAGATATTCCTTTATAACAGCACAAAACAAAGACAACTCCCATAACCCAGTTCCTATTATTTTTCTTGGTACAAATATTCCAGCTCAAGACACAGGAAAAGTAAAATCCAGTAAAGAAGAAGCACATTGCCACACTTTCAGTGTAATAGACCTCCACACTCAGTTGATAACTTCCGGAAACACTTTGGGTCCTCCACCACAATTAAATGTCATGGTCTTTAGTTAATATATCTTCTCTAAGATGTGTATATGATACAAATTGATACATGGATGTCTCTAACACAGAAGAATAATCATTTTTTGGAGTACTGTTTCATTTTTAATACTATTTAAAAGTCTTTTTTTTTTTCCTTTATTGCTACCGTTAATGACTATGCTATGTGTAGTAGATACCAGGTTTTGGCTCTCTGGCATTCATTTACCCTACTTCCTTCACCAGCTTTTCCTTTTGTTTTGAATATCTACTTTCCCCCACTCTCAATCCACAGTAGTAATGGCAAAAGTGACTCCACACCCAACTCTGTAGATGTCATATGACCTAAGCCCAGCCAATCAGAGCTTCAGGATGAGCTAGCCACAGTGATTGGTTTATAGAAAGGCATCAGAGATGATGATATGCCATGAAACTCTTAATGAAAATTGTGGACCTTAATTTGAGTATAATGAGAGTAAATAGTTGCTACAATCACCTCGAAACCCCATGTGGCCCAAGAATTAACTAAGAGCCAAGCCAACAGATGATAGACTGGTTCCTGGTATCTCTGTTAAGTAAAGCCTAGCCTGAAACCAGATATGCCTGGAATGTTTAGTTCCATCAGCAAATAAATTCCCTCTTGACATAAACCAGGTTGGGTTGGGCTTTCTGTCACAACAGGAATAGTCCTGATACCTGATAATTACTGAAGACAAATTTATTCACCAACTTGTTCAATGGTTCTGCCACACTTTATTATCTGCTGCTCAGCCTTTAGCCATAGTGTATTCATCCTCAAATGGATTTATCTTAGCATTACATTAGAGTAGAATTATTTTCCCTCCCCATTCTCACCCTTAATTATATTTGTTCACAGTCTTCCTCTGGATTTAAAGATCAAATAGCCAAGCTCACTCCACATCAACTTGCTGTTTTGCATATTTGAAGATAATTTCTTAAACACAATCTCTGCAATCCTTTACTATGATTCAGAGCATTAAACTAAGAGACCAATACAGCCTTTATAAATGCCAGGCAGGAAATAACTAATAGCTGACTTCATGAGTCCTGTGCTGAGAAACAAGTTTCAAATAATACCTTGTATTTAAACTTGTGTTTTTTTCCAAAGGGCAATCAGCAAAAGTCTGATATTATAACCCCACACACAGCCATGATCACAAATTACATGAAACAAAGTTTCTTTGAAAGTTTAATGAATGGAATTTACTCCATTCCAAAGTCTTGCAGCTCAGCAGTTCACTTTGGGCTGCGTAATTTATCCATCTAGCTGATACTGTCTCTACATTGGAAATGTATTTCTCCCTTTTGCTAAAAATATTTGGGTAGACCCTGTGCAAAGTGAATTTGCCATTCACCACTTCATCAGAGTTAGACTAAGGTTAGACTATGGGGAAAACTTGAAAGCTTCAACACCCAGAACAGGCAGCTGGGACCACTTTCAAAATCTGTTTCCACTGGCTTGGCAGAAGACTTCTAGAAACCAACTTCTCTTGAGACTTGACTTCTCTACTGACAGCAGAGAGATGATAGGAGGCAAAACCACCAGCCTGCTAGGGTCAGCATAAGAATTAAAGATGATATTGGTCAACTAATGAAGCAATCTGAAATAGTTATGAAAAGAGGGAAAGATATATCATTTAACTTTTGATCCATTTTCATAGATTTTTAAATCCTCCAAGTTGTTTCAAATCAGTCATTTGGCTTAAGAAATAGAGTTTTCTCATCAGTGAGAGAGCTATGTGATTGTCTTTTCTTCCTCCCTGCTCCTGTTGGAGGGTTTGGAGCCCCCAGAGATAAAGTTTCTGGCAGAAATGAGACATTCCAAGCCTTCTGGGGACACAGTGTGTGTACCCTCATCTCGTGTAAAGAGTTCATTACTGAATAGTGTATGCTGTGGGTGGGAAATAAAAACGACAGGCCCCAAATAGCCTCAAGCTGAATTCATTACCTGTGGATTCTCGGCTAATGATTTGGGGAGTGCAGTGGTGCTTAATATTTTATCTGTTTAGGCCGATGTAAGAGCTAGGCTCTAAAGCCACCTCCATATTGAGAATCTAGTGTCTGAAATTTCTGGTAGACAATGAACTGGGCAGGAGTGAGACACATTGGAAAAGAATCATTTTTCTGTTCGGCTCCTGCTGCTTCTAAAGCAAAGCCCAAGCTCTCGGGAGCTGTTGCTCTCTCCTGGGCACAGCTGTCTGGCTGGGGTCTAGGAGGGGCGTCTGAGGAGAGGTCCAGGTGGCTGTTCACAGGTGGATTCCCTGTCTCATGTGCTTCATTTCACCCACTGCTGGGAGAGCAGCAGAAGAGCAAGAATTGGGGTTTAAACTCAGGGTGTGGCTTTGTCATGGATCCGCTAATGTTTCGAAGATGGGAGAGCCACTTAAGCAACATATGTACACAATGGGATGGGAGAGGAAAGGGCTCCAGGAATGGCAACTGATTGGATTGTTTGGTTTTTTTGTTTTTTGTTTTTGAGACAGAGTCTCGCTTTTGTTGCCCGGGCTAGAGTGAGTGCTGTGGTGTCCGCCTAGCTCACAGCAACCTCAGACTCCTGGGCTCAAGCGATCCTCCTGCCTCAGCCTCCCGAGTAACTGGGACTACAGGCACGAGCCACCACACCTGGCTAATTTTTTTTTTTTATTTCTATTTTTAGTTGACTTGCTAATTTTTCTATTTTTGGTAGAGACGGGGTCTTGCTCTTGCTCTTGCTCTTGCTCTTGAGCTGGTCTCAAACTCCTGAGCTCAAGGGATCCTCCCACTTTGGCCTCCCAGAGTGCTAGGATTACAGGCATGAGCCATCACGCCCGGCCTGGATTGTTTTTAATATTATTCCCAATATTATAATAGTCCCTTAAACCGCAGTTGGCTTCAATTGCTTTATTACTGAGCTATTTAAGAAATAGGAGGACTCTGTTCACACAAAGTAGAGAAATTGCCATA
>CAUYSK010006367.1:0-48947 GCA_963575035.1 Avahi laniger
CCGGGCAACAGCTTGAGACTGAGTCTAAAAAAAAAAAAAAAAAAAAAAAAGTAGGAAGTTGTGGGTAAATTTTTTGCTTTTTTCTTAGTAATCTTTAAGTTTTCCGCAACAACCATAAATAATTTTATGATAAAAAGATCAGTAAATAAACTCAAAATGTTATATAAAACTAGATTTCTTTTATCTTCTTTAAAAAGCTATATAACTCTAATAAAGTAACTACCAATCATTTAATGGTAATATTATTCCTATACACAAAATAAGAAGCTTTCTGGCTCTTTGGGAACATGTCATAAGGAAAAAAACAAACTCAGATAATCTTAACAATTCTTAAAATAGCACTAAATGCAATTTTATTCTTCTAACTCTTAAGAAGGACTGTATAAAATACTTACATGCATGTGTTATTAATAGCATCATCTGGGCAGTGTCCTGAACAATAGCACTTTAAAAAAGGTAAGGTATCCTCTGGTGCTAAGGTGACTCCATTTTCTGACTTTTTCTGGTCGGAGTCTGATTTCATCCCGGTGCCATGGAGCATGCTGTCTAGATTCTGCCCTGTACTCAAAGACAGAATTGTAAATAAATCATTTCTGGAAAGCTAATTGTTTGATTACAATTTTCAATGAGAAAGCTGCTAAGCTTTCTTATCACAGTAATTTGCAGCAAAGGTGTTTCTCTAGAAAATAAATTTCATTCACACAATTAACACATTTACTAATAAACTATTATGCACAGAACTACCGTTCAGGTAACTGCAGGGTATACAAAGACAGCTATGTCACAATTTTGGTCCTAGTGAATGACAAACAAGGTAGAATATGGTCGTAACTTGTAAGAAAGGTATGAAATGGGGTGTCTCTTCAGCGAAGGCTGAGACTGTTTCCAATCATTACAATATAGATAATTATGATTTTTCTTTTAAACCTGGTTCAAAACTTACGAGTAGCTAAAAAAAAAAAAAAAATCCTTTATTTGTGCCTCTGTGGAAAAGGGGTTACTAAGCATCTTGCTTTGGCCTTTTATGCTTAAGTAAGGGAATTGTGAGAGCAAGGGGGACTGTGTGTTATCTGGAGGCTTGTACCTCAAGGTCACTAGTGTGGATCCACAGCGTGCTGCCAGAAAGGGAAGGCTGCTGCCTGGCAGTAGGGAGCTTATGGAAATAGAACTGGGTTCTTGCACTGGAGTACAGCAGCCTCCAACGACAGACACTTTGCATTCAGTGATATTTGATACTGAATCTTTCAGGTTGGAAGCAGAGCTAAAACAACTATTTTAGTAATTCCTCCCTCTCAATCAGCTAGATCAGCTAGGCCATTTTTTGGGGGTTACTCTCAAGGGAATGAAAGGTGGAGCCAACCAAATAAGTGTGTATGTATTTCATTATAAATATTAAATAAGTGGTTCAAGACACAATGTGGACTTGACTTTGAATTTAGCTATACAGATGAGAAGAACTATTAAAAAGAGGAAAAAAACACATATGCATACACTAATGACAGAAAATGTTGCCAAATAAAGTGTTTTAGTGATCCATACAATTTTAATCATCTTCATCATTTATTTATTTATTTTTTTAGAGACAAGGTCTTGCTACATTGCCCAGGCTGGCCTCAAACTCCTGGGCTCAAGCAATCCTCTTGCCTCAGCCTAAATTTTGCTTTCTTATGCTGAATATTTAGTATAAGGATTCATTACTGAATGAGTATTTATTAACAGAAATAAACACCAGGAGAGAATACTTAAAAAAAAAAAAAAGAGCTAGAGGTTCGTGTGTATACATGTATCACCCATCTCCCTCCCCACCACTCCCCTTTCAGAAACAAACACTGCAGACCTCTCCATGATCCGCTCACAGCACCGTCCCTGCGCTGTGCTCAGCTCAGGGCCTTCTGTCAATTCCCAGAACATGTCAATCTTCTCCCACCCACAAGTCCTGTGTATTTACAAATCATAAAATGACACCCTGGGGTGGGCTGGGGGTACAGGTTCTATTTCAAAACACACACATACAAAATATTTAATAGCTTACACGTCCAAGTTACACACGTACTCAGTAAAACATGGAAATACATACATATAGAGACAAATAGCTGAAAGATAAACATGACTACATATAGGTCAATTTACAGAATGCTCCACCATCAATGGCAATTTTTGACATCAATGATTTTTATTCCTGGCTAAATAATTTTTCTTACTTTCCCAGTAATTTATTGGCTTCCTTTATATAAAGCAGAGGAACTGCCTCTGCCCCCATCTTAAGATAGAATGAATGTCTATAACAGGACTCAGATGGCAAACTGGAGAGACTAATGGGACATGTATGCACTGTACATATAAGATAATCAGCAACAGTAGTATTCTTAATGAATTTCATAACAATAGTCTGCATAATTAGTTAAATAGGGACCAGGAAGACATCAGTAGGAGGAAAGTCAAGTACAAGAATTGGCTAAGGTGGTATGTCTATTAATAGAACTGTGCTGTCCAATATGGTAGCCACTAGCCACATGTGGCTATTTAAATTTAGATGAATTAAAATGAAATAAAATTAAAAGTCAGTTTCTCACACTAGCCACAATTCAAGTGCTCAAAACCACCCATAGCTAGCAGCTCTCATAATGGACAGCACCTATACAGATCAGATATTGGCTTGGTGGACCACCCAGTCTCACAACTGTTCAACTCTGCTGTTACAAGGCAAAATCGGTCAGACGATGTGTAAACAAATGAGTGTGGCTGTGTTCCAACAAAATTATTTATGGACAATGAAATTTGAGTTTCATATAATTTTCATGTGTAATGAAATATTATCCTCTTGATTGTTCTTCAATCATTTAAAATTGTAAAAATCATTCTTTACTTCATGGGTGATACAAAAGCAAGCAATGGGCTAAATTTAGCCTGTGGGCTATACTTTGCAAATTATTGATAAAGAACATTTCCAACATCAAAGAAAGTTTTCAGACTATGCTGGTCTAGGGAAAAAAATAAAAGGGAAAAAAAAGATGACTTGGTGGCAGGGTCAGAAAGCACAGCAATGGGCTATATCTGATGTGCTATTTTATGTGAATAATTAAGCTTATTTTATGACATTCTTGGACGGCAGAATAAGAATCAATAAAGGGAAGTTACAGTGAGATATATTTCAGTTGAATAGAAAACACATTTTGTAAGTTGGCACTAATCAAAATTAGTTCTGAACCTATTATCAAGAATGAGGTGATTCCTATACATGCAGTGTTACTCATAATGTCACTGAATGACAAAGAAAGCAGCTGGAAGTATGACTAGCATTATCCCATTAAATACCACGTTTGGCCAGGCGCAGAGGCTTACATCTGTAATCCTAGCACTCTGGAAGGCCAGGAGTTTGAGACCAGCCTGAGCAAGAGCAAGGCAAAAAAATAAAAAAAATTAGCCAGGTGTGGTGGTGCGCACTTGTAGTTCCAGCTACTTGGGAGGCTGAGGCAGGAGGATCACCTGAGCCCAGGAGTTTGAGGTTGCAGTGAGCTATGATGATGTCACTGTACTCTAGCCAGGGTAACAAAGCAAGATTCTGTCTCAAAAAAACAAAACAAAAACAAATGCTTAAAAAAAGTTTACATTGTTGAATTCTTGTTTTACTGCATTTTAATCAGAGAATGTGGCCTATGAGATAGCTTATTCTTAATGGAAGTATTATCTCAAAATTATCCAAGATGATTCAAGGGTGTTGTGGGTGTGGGAGAAGTGCATGGGGGTACAGATGAAACAGGTTTGGTTAGGAGTTGGTAATGTCAGAGTTGAGGAACAAGTTCATGGAGTTTCATTATATTATTCTACTTAGGTATATGTGTGAAAAAAGTATTTTTCCCATAAGTATGCCCCTGATTTGTTTAACACAAGAGCAAGTAATAAACTTTAGCCACTATGATTAGAAGGAAGTCTATTGGAAAAATGAGGAGAGTGCCTGGGGAAAGATTCACCAATTAAAAAGAGACAGAAAGAGATATCAATCCCTCTTCATTCATTGAATGTTGTCAATTTGAAGCAACTATTAATACATTTGTGTTATGTCTGGCCCCTTGGCAGCCACACTGTGGCTGTGCAGGGAATTAACCTATAGGTAAACTGATATTGGGAGGACGACACAACTGAAATAGAGAAATTATCTGGGTCTTTTTTTTTTCTTTTTTTTTTTTTTTGAGACAGGGTCTCGCTCTGTCACCCCGGGTAGAGTGCAGTGGCATCATCATAGCTCACTGCAACCTCCAACTCCTGGGCTCAAGTGATCCTCCTGCCTTAGCCTCCCGAGTAGCTGGGACTGCAGGTACTCACCACCACACCTGGCTAATTTTTTTATTTTTTGTAGAGACGGGGTCTTGCTCTTGCTCAGGCTGGTCTTGAACTCCTGAGGTCAAGTGATCCTTGTGCCTCAGCCTCCCAGAGTGCTAGGGTTACAGGCGTGAGCCACCACACCCACCTTAGAATTTGTGTCTTGATGAGCCATATAATTAACATCCTGTGCAGTCCCCTTATCCTTAGACTTCTTGTGTGCTATTATAAGTCTGATCCTTTCCCCATTTTTCCTACCTCAAATGCAGATAACAGCAGCTATTTTGTAACCATGAGGGAAACGCCAAGAAAATTAGAGATGTCAACCTTGACACTACTCAATTACTGAATGAACACCAGCAAACACCCACCACCTACATTAAAAATAAATCTCTTACTCATTTAAATCACTTTTAGTTGAGTAATCAGTTATTTGAAGCTAAAACCCAATTCTAAAATTTGTGACCAAAAGGATTAAGCATCTATCAGATATTAATATCAAATGACTCATTTTTTGATTCAAACCTGAGTAATTCACCTCAATGTAAATCACTTAAATCTATACCTAATAGTTGATGCTCAAACATTTCCTTTTTGGCTCAGGTGGGAAGATCACTTGAGGCCAGGATTGAGACCAGCCTGGCAACACAGTCAGACCCCATCTCTACAGAAGAAAAAAAAAATTAGCTGGGTGCAGTGGCATGCACCTGTGGTTCCAGCTATTCAGAAGATGATATGGGAGGATCACTTGAACCTAGGAGTTCAAGGTTACAGTGAGTTATGATCATGCCACTGTACTCCAATCTAGGCAACATAGTGAGACCCTGTCTCTAAATCAATAAATATAAATTCCTGTTAGGATAAGCATTATTTCTATTATAGCAAGGAAACCAAGCAAAGAAATTTACTTTCTTAAGCCAAAATTCAAGATAAAGCTAGAGATTAAGTCAAAAGTTATCTCCACTAATATCATTCTGCAATCCTTCTTAGTAATCACTAAGAAATAACATCTTTTCTGCATTGCTTTCAGTTTTCTAATCTTTCAGAGTAAATGTTTTTGTGTTATCATTTGAAGTAACTATCAAAATAATTTTTTGACTGGAAATGTAATAAATTTTGTTCTTCATCAGAGAAATGTAATACTAGGAATTTTTTGCTTACACACGATTATACATGATAACTAATTACCAATTTATTCCATCTAATAAAAGTTTATTGTAGAGCAAATTAATTTGTGGTGGTAAATGAGAATTTTCTATCATATTACCAATATGTGATCTAAACATATTTAAAATTTTTTATGCCAAAATGGAAATTACCTGGGAGTGAAATAGCAAATATACATGTTACTATTAAACACTTCATCTTCAAAACTATGACAGCTTTGGTTGATGGTGATCAATAGGCACAGAACATATTAAAATAAAGGTGTTGTATTAACTAATTTGGTGTTTCACAAATAAAAGTGGCTTTTCCAAGAGGGCTCTATTCTGAGCATAGTAATAATGAGGATATTGTCAGAATACCAAGGCAACTTACAAAGAAGCCATAGAGTCCATTGTATGTTCATACTTTAAAATGGAAATATCAAAGCTTTATGGTGTTAATCATGTTTCTTCTTGTGGGCAGGTATTAACCCATACCACTATGAATGAAACATGATGAAAGAACAACCTGTTAAGTCAAAAACTTGAGAATGAAGATGTCCAATAAATTCTATCTAAAATCCTTTTGCAAAACAGTATTATCTCTTCAGTTTAAAATATTATCCTAATTAAACCATACAGGAAAAAGCTCATGTGCAAACACAGTCCATCTGGTCCTAAGAGTCATTGTAATAACTTCCTGTTGGACAGTTCCAAGCAAAATTACAATACTGGTCATAAATAAACTTGCAGTACTCTATTAAGAAAGTTCAGCATAAACAAGTGCCGTTTATCTTTCTAAAGTCTTTTAACAATAATAAAATGATTTTTAAATTATTATTTACATGTATTCTTTCTTGTTTTAAAGGAGATAGGAATTTTGAAGCTAGTCTCGAGTGCTACCCTGTCTTTTAGGCACTAGGTTAAGTGCTTTATTTACCTTATCTCATCTAGTCCTCACAAGACCCGATTGCCTATATTACGGAGGAAAAAATACGCTCAGAGAGGCTGAGATTTTAAAAATACTTGAAAATGTTTCTATCACCGTCAGTTGTAAAATTATTTGGCATGTATTGTTTTTTGTCTCTTTATTTCGAAGCTGTGCTCGTATGCTGGGCCTAACTGCTCAAGAAGGGGTAAGAATTGAAAGAACAGCAGTAAAAAATAGTGCTTTTTACATATAGAAGTAAATTACTAAAATGAGTATCAATTTACCTTGAACATGAGAAATGATGAACAGATAGGCTCCCAATAATCTGATATGAATATATAGCTGAGTCATTGTTCAATTATAATGTTTCCTGTACAATGTCACCTTCAATAACTGGTCCTGCTATTTCACTAATTTAAATGACTATTATTCAATGAGATTTTCTCGTAAAAGGCCGTAATCACTTGACAATGACTCCAACTCCCACTGCTTTCTCCTTATTCCTGAAAGACAAAATATTAAGAAGGTAATGAACATAACTGAATTTTGGAAAGTTTTCAAAAACTGAGAGGAAAATAAACGTCTAAGCATACCTCTAAACAATGCAATACATTCTTAAAGATTAAAGCTATTCTTGTTTTCCTTTTCCTTTTTTAAAAAAGGCACTGTAGTTCCAAAGCTTAAATAATTTAATAATAATTTGTAACCTCCCCTGACCTCAGATTAGTCATATGTAACACAAGAAAAGTACACTAAATGATCTCAGTAGTCTTTTCTGGCTGCTCTACAGTAATTAAGTTATTTTATTACTATAAAAATTTCCTAAATATATTACGAAGAAAACAAGAAAAGTTAAATTTTAAATATACTTTTAAATATTTTAAATTCTTCATCAATATTCTTTCAAATCCTAGATGAAATAAAAATTCCTTAAATCTTTCTAATAAATAATTTATTCTGATAGAAAAGAAAACCTACCTAGAAATTTATACATATTTAAATAAGCAGTGTACTTCATCATTAAAGCAAAAGCAAATAGAAATGTATTTTTTTTTAAATTTCAAAGTATTAAGGGGGTACAAATATTTTTGATCACATGGATTGCTTTTGTAATGCTTGAGTCATGGCTGTAAGTGTGCTCATCACACAAACAGTGTTCACTGTTCCCATTAGGTAGGTTTTTGTCCCTCCCCTACGGCCCCCTCCCCTCTGCCTAACTTCCACTAAGTTTTATATTTCTCTGTGCACCTGTGTGCTCGTCTGTTAGTTCCAGTTTAATAGTGAGTACACATGGTGTTTGTTTTTCCTCTTGTGATATTTCACTTAAGATAATGGTCTCTAAAATGTATCTTAAATAAAACCATTTTCCTAAAATATTGTAAATCTGACTTAATTAGGGTAAAATTGGGCTTTTAATATGGATGACATGAAACATGACCTTTTCAATTAAGGTCTAGCGATTATTAATATAGACAGTGAACTTTAAAGGCCTCAAAGTAAAATAGTTAAATAGGTAATAGGGAAAAAAGCCTGCTGTGTATCAAGATAAATATAATTCTATTTCTCCCCCATCCTATTGTCTGAAGCAACTGACTTCAGCCTGAACTATTCCTGAATGCAAAAGGTTTTGCTTATTTATGACATAATCACCCCTGGTGTGTGAGTCCTACCATTGATAACCTGAAAAAAAAACAAAACAAAACTGAGCTGTTTTATCTACTTAAAAATTTTGCACTTTGGCCCATCACAGTGGCTCATGCCTATAACCCTAACACTTTGGGAGGCCTAGACGAGAGGATCAGTTGAGGCCAGGAATTTGAGACCAGCCTGACTGAGCAAGAGCAAGATCCCGTCTCCACTAAAAATAGAAAAATTAGCCAGGCATGGTGGTGTGCACCTGTAGTCCCATCTATTCGGGAGGCTGAGGCAGGAGGATGGCTTGAGCCTATAAGTTTGAGGTTGCAGTGAACTATGATGATGTCACTGCACTCTAGCCAGGGCGACAGAGTGAGAGACTCTGCTTCAAAAAAATAATAACAAAAAAATCTGCACTTTAATTAGCTCTCCAAAGGTATGTATTGAGGCAAATAAGGTTTATGGTGAGGGATCATTTATATATGACTTAGTTCCAAAATCTTTGCAATTTCTTATTTCTCTACTATAAAAAATTGTTTACCATTACATAATGCTGTGAGAATAAGCTATAAAGTCTCAAATAATAATATTTGTAACGTGATTTAACAGCGTATCTTCAGAAAACTTCTTAAAACTCTTCAATTACGATTCTAGGGATCCAAGTTTCAAATTCAAGACAGGTTTCCAGAATATTTCCAACCCTCGTTTCTCTCCTCATTTCTGTTTGCCCATTAAATGTCTCTACCAGGATTACACTCCAGCTGCATGAACCCCACTAGCGTCTTTCCTTCTCTTTGCTGTAGCCCTGCTCCTACGCCCCTGTTGGCTATCACAGGGCAAGGCGGCATGCAGTCACACCAGAAATCCTACCTTTATTCCTGCCTCCCTTGCTAGCTCTCAGCCCCTCTCCAAACTTTCGTGTACTCATTCACCAACATCTGTTGAGTTCCAATTACAGACCAGCCTAAAGTACCAGAAATACAAACATGGGTATGCCTGTTTCTGCTTCAGTGAGCTCACAGTCTTGGGTAAGAGACTGCTATAACTTGTTACATCTTTCAGTGTCACCACTGTTACTGTTTAAGCTAATTTATTTAAAGCGCCACCACCAAGGCACCCTACAGAGCTGCCCATGAGGCCCTGGGTACTTTTCCTCTCAGAGAAAGAGGACGGCATGATTCCTTCTACAAAAATGTCCAGGACCCTGCTACCCCTGGCACAAGTTCAAATCCTGGATCTGCCTTAAATAAGTAACCTAACCTCTCTGGATGCATTTCTTCATCTTTAAAATTAGATGCAGTTTTAAACTAGTTTAGGCTAGGTGCAGTGCCATGCCGCTATAGTCCCAGTTACTCAGGAGGCTGAAGCGAGAGTATCATTTGAGCCCAGGAGGTCAAGGTTACAGTGAGCCATGATCACACCTGTGAATAGTCACCGTACTCCAGCCTGGGAAACACAGTGAGATCCTGCCTATAAAAACAAACAAATAAATCTGGAGTGATATTTATTAATCCATAGTTATTTTGAGAAATAAACAATAACTAATACCTATATTAACCTCTACATGCCAGCACCATTACAAATGCTTTGCATATATTAACTAACCTTATAAAATGGTGCGATTATCTTAATTTTACAGAGGAAGAAACAGGCAAGTAGACTTTAAGGAATTTATCAAAGATCACACAGCTGGTAAGTGGTAGGGTTATAATTCAAATCAAAGAAATCTGATTCCAGATTCCGTGTGTTAACTGCTACCTTATGCTGCCCTGCTGGATACTTTGTGTATATTATATATTCCAAAATACATATTATAAACCATTTAGGAGAGCATGGTACAAAGCAGATGCTCAATAAAACTCTCCTCCTCTCATGCATGTTTATAACACATTTGCCCCACCCAGCACAGGAAGTAACAGGTGCCACCCCTGACAATACTATCTGCAAGAAATTTTTACAGACAAAAAACTTGTGATAACTTGTATGGAGAACAACCATCAATAGAAACACACTGCTATAACCAAGGAGTATAACCATCTTCCTTTATTCCACCTGGTCAGGCCTGTTAAACAGCACTTTAGAGAAGAATGAAGGGAATGTAAAGGACATAGAAAGTTACTCCACTTGAGATACAACTATAAGAACCAGGGGTTTTTACTCACAGAGTATGAAAGGAGCAAAGTCTGAATGCCCGTCTGTCAGGGACATGACTGACATGACAGTAAAGAAGACCAGATCCCTTCCAATGCTGAAGCCCTGTGTGAACAGCGTTTTTGCCACTGAATATTAATTTATTCCCTGAATGTTTATTAAGTACCTATGCTATGCATGATTCTATAGTAGACACCAAGAATACAGTGTTGAGAGCAAAAGAGATCCAGCCTCCATGGAGTTCATAGTCATTAAAAAAGACAAATAAGACATTCAGACACTGAACAAGACAACACAAATGATACATAATCATAACCTGCAGTAAATGCAGAGGAAAAGTGCCAGGTCCTAGAGGACTATGGAGCAGTGACCTAATCTAATCTAGATAGAGGGGTTAAGGGAAGCAATGCTGAGAAGTGACAAAGTTCTAGACGTAGGGGAAAGCCTGTGCAAAAATCTTGAGGCAGAGGAAAGCAAAGAGAGAACAATGATTGAAATGTTAAGAATAAATGATAGGGTGGTGGTTAAGGTTGAAGAGACAGAGAAGACAAAGACCAGGTCAAGCACAGTCATATGAAGAATCTGGAATTTAAACCTAAGTGGCCGTGATCTGGATTCTATGTAATGGGCTAGAGAGGGCAAAAGCAAACAGACCGACAGGAAGAACACTGTGGAAATTTAGGGAAGTGACGACGGTGGTTAAGATTAGGGTGGCAGTGGTACAGTGGATGGATTCAGGATATACTTCACAAACAGACTAATGGTACTTGTAATGGATTAGATATGGGGTAAGGGAGAGTGAGGGGTCAAAGAAGATCCCCACATTTCAGTAATGAACAATTACTGAAATGGAAACAGATTTTGAAAGGAATGAAGGGAAGAGATCAAATGTTCAAATTTAGACATTTGAGATTACCTAAAGGGACTGTCTAATGAACATTTGGTTCTGAAGCTTAGAGGAAACATTTGGGGCTAAAGACATAAATTTGTTACGTCAACAGCGTAGAGATATTCAAAGCCATGCTCTGGATAAGATAGCCTTCTAAGAGTGAAAAGAGAAGAGGGCTCTCTTTTAAAAGAACAGAGAATTGTTCATTTAAAAAGTGCATCCCAACCTGAGTAAGACTGAGACCCTGTCTCTATTAAAAAAAAAAAGAAAGAAAGAAAAAGAAAAAATTGGCCAGGAGTCGTGGCGCGAGCCTGTAGTCCCAGCTAGTTGGAGGGCCGAGGCAAGAAGATCATTTGAGCCCAGGAGTTTGAGGTTGCAGTGAGCTAGAATGACACCACTGCACTCTACTCAAGGTGACAGAGTGAGACTCTGTCACAATACATAAATAAATAGCATTAACAAGTGTATTAACATCACATACATTTATGTGGCATTCACTGATAAAATAAGTTCATGGTCCATCGTGTACAACATTTATGTGGTGTATATTTACCACAGCTGGAATATAAACTACTATTCACAAGCGGTATTTTTAACAGTTAAAAGTGGAGCCTAATTCCCTCCCTTGAATGTCAACTGGACTTAGTGACTCACTTTCAACAAAGATGGAAACAACAGTGTGACTTCTGTGACTAGGTCATAAAAGGCACTTAAGCTTTCTCCTTGCTCTCTCTGGAAACACTCACCTGAGGGAAGCCAGCTGCCCTGACATTAAAGACACTCAAGGAGCCTTACAGAGAGCCCATGTGACAAGGAACTGAGGCCTCCTGCCAACAGTTACGTGAGCGAGTCACCCTGGATGTGAATCCTTCAGCCCCAGGGAGGCTTTCAAGGTGACTGCAGCTTCACAGACACCTTAACTACAATTTCATGAGAACCCTAAGCTGGAACCCCCCAGTCCCGCCACTGGATTCTTGACTCTCAGAAAATGTATGAGATAATAAATGTTAATGTTGGTTGTTTTAAGCTGCTACATTTTGGGATAATTTGTTGGGCAGCAATAACTAATGTAATCATTATTAGAAATTTGTCGAAATAATAAAAGTCTAATCACTGTAAGCCACTGCAGAGTCAATGAAGACAGAAGTCTGACACAGACAATAAGGAATATGACAATGTAAGATAGTCAAAATGCCCAAAGAACTGGATCATGTAACTGACATCTTTCTCTCAAGGGAGTGACCAAAAGCAAGCTCTTGTTTTCAAATTATCACAATAACGCAGGCTCATTTTAGGGGGAAAAATCCCATCCCTGGTTCTATACTATATACTACTACATTTGTCCTTTTAAACCATGGGTTCCATAAAAATGACATCAGTTTTGTGTTCTCTGTAAAGGCACTTCTTATATCATACATACCCAGGGTAGCAAATTTAAGAGAGTGAATTATGATGTCAGCCTGTTTGGTTTAAAATATCAACTACTGGCCGGGCGTGGTGGCTCACACCTGCAATCCTAGCTCTCTGGGAGGCTGAGGTGGGCGGATCGTTTGAGCTCAGGAGTTGGAGACCAGCCTGAGCAAGAGCGAGACCCTGTCTCTACTAAAAAAATAGAAATTAGCTGGACAACTAAAAACATATATATAAAAAAATTAGCCGGGCATGGTGGTGCATGCCTGTAGTCCCAGCTACTCGGGAGGCTGAGGCAGGAGGATGGCTTGAGCCCAGGAGTTTGAGGTTGCTGTGAGCTAGGCTGATGCCATGGCACTCTAGTCCAGGCAACAGAGCGGGACACTATTTCCAAAAAAAAAAAAAAAAAAAAAAATCAACTGCTTGCTGTGTGACTCTGGGGAAATTACTTAAGCTATCTAGGTCTCAGTTTCCTTAGCCACAAAATTAGGATAATATTACTAACTCCAAGAGTTAGTACCTTGTATATCAGTACTAAATACTTCAATAAAGAATACACATCAATTTTTACCATTGTGATTGTTATTATTTACCACAAATACTGAGGACTTCTCCTTTACCTGTCCCATATTAACTGTTTCCATAATCGTGATATAGCAAAACATTAACCTTATTTCACAACCACTCTTAAAACTATGATATAATTCTAACATCTGAGAATAAGATATATTTTTTAAAATTCCTAAATAACTCATCAGAATTTTTATATAAATTAAAAAACACTTAATTTTGTAATGTCAAGAATATAAGGACATACAGACATTTAAAATACTACATGATCAACACTTTAAAACGCTGTTGGCATTTAAAAGCTCTTAAAAAAACCAAATAGGCATCTCAATAAACGTATTTTCTTTTGCTATATACAAAGATTGGTGCAGTTTCTTCTTCAGAAAAATAACGTTAGGGCAAAATTATTCAATAAAATATAAATAATTTCTTTTGAAATAAAAAATTTTAAAGCTTAGCAAATAGTAAGAAGGCTGAATCAACAGTTCAATCAGAATTTTTAAAAAAAGCAGCAGGAAAAGGCTGAAGTCAGCTGAAAAAACAGACTAAAGTCATTCTTTCCTCTTCCCGTTAAGCCCCCCACCCTTAATTTTTACTTTCTAGTAGAGAGGTTTGGGAATTTCCAACTAGCTGGCCAGCTGCCAATTCCATAAAACAGCAAGGAGAAAAGTCGCCTTTCCAGGGGTCCCTCCCCCAGGCAGCTCCAGGCGCCTGGTCTGACAAGCTTTCGGAGAAGGAATGGGCTCACTGCAGACTTTCTGGCTCCACAGCCATTGTTTGCACGGCTGCTCTGCTCCTTATCCAGAGCTTGCATTAGCATAAGAATATCGTCTTCTCCCTTAACAAGCAACTCATCCATTCCTTCCCGATTTCTAACCTCCTCCCCATCAATCTCTTAAGTTAATATACACATGCACAACTGGAGCAACAGGACTCGTGGTTATTTTTTTTATCAGTGTAGAAAAACAGTTTCATCGAAATCTAAACACAAATGCTTAAGAAAATAACTTGCTTAAAGAGTTGTGTGAATGTATCAGAGGTAATACACACAAATCTTACCAAAAAGCCTGCCTTGGAGTCCGTGCTGTGAGATCTTGCAAGGGGCAGGGCAAGACATTCATAACAAGGTCTTTTAGAAAATCTCACAATTATACCCGTGAGCCAGGAGCAAACAGAACCAACCACACAGCTAAATTCTGACCTAAAATAGGAATGGGGATGTTCCACTTTATAAACTGTCATGTCTTTATCACCTTGAGGCTACTAATTTCATCACCACCCCTCAAATGACTGACTAGACTCTACCTGTTGCCCACACTCAATTACTCATTAGAAATAAATCACACATTTAACCTTTGTATTTCTGCTCAATTGTCCTCTCCTCACTCAAAACCTTGACTTTCCTTCTGTGTCAAGATATTTTCCCCAACAAAGTATAAATTTTTCCAGAACCAGAGAAGCAAAACAAACTAGTATGCCATTATACATACTTGACACATTTTTTTTGTTGCCGTAATTGTTTTGTTTTTTTCTGGAGACAGTGGATCATTCTGTTGCCAAGGCTGGGCTCAAGCAATCCTCCTGCCTCAGCCTCCCAAGTAGCTAGAGTTACAGGCACATACCACCAAGCCCAGCTAATTTTTAAATTTTTTGTAGAGATAGGGTGTCACTACATTGCCCAGGCTGGTCTCAAACTTCCTGGTCCACCTCTGCCTCCCAAAGTGCTGGGATTACAGGTGTGAGCCATTGCGTCTGGACATAGCTGATGCATTTGTATGCTTTATGCTCCTCACTAGGGGCCTCAATATTAGATGCACAAGAAATGCTTTCTGGTTTATGAAATATCTTTAAAAATAGGAGATAATCTATTTTCAAAAGACCTTGTACTGCAAATTCCCTAACCTAGTTTCACCAAAGCTTGTTTAATTGTATTAAATTTAAAAATCTCACAAATAATTAGAACTAGATTATGCTATACACCAAACTTCAGAGCATCTGTGCTCAGAAGGCATTCTTAATGTCTGTCAGCTGTTAATTAAAAGGTCTGGGTGTTATCCTTCTGTTTCTCCTCTGGAATAAGCATAAATGACAAAAAACAGGTGAAATGAATCAGTAGTTGCAGAAATGCCTGGAAGGGGAGAGGGTCTGGTCACCCCTTTGGGTACATATTATGTGTACAGGTTGAGTGTGCCTTATCCAAAATGCTTGGGGGTTCAGAAGTGTTTTGGATTTTGGATTTTTTTTTTTTGACCTTGGAATATTTGCATTATATATACTTCCTGGTTCCACATCACAAATCCAAAATGCTCCAATGAGCATTTCCTTTAAGCATCATATTGGTGCTTAAAAAGTTTCAGATTTTGGAGCATTTCAGATTTGGGATTTTTGGATTAGGGATGTTCAACCTGCAATGGTAAACAATACTGTCTGTGGAAAATATTTGAATAGAGTTAAAATCAGTACAATGTGGTTAAAGCTCAGGGTCTAGCATGAGACACAAGTCTTTTGTGCAGACTAAATGAGAGAATCTCATATATATATTATTTAATGGTAACTGCTTAATTATCTTAGCACACCATCATCTTTGTCATTTTCATAATTTGCAAATTAGTCTTGCATGCATTATCCCATCTATATCACCCTTATAGTAAGTAAAATATTGTACTTTTACAGAGAAACGATAGGTTCAGGGAGATAAAGTGAGTTTCTGAATTTCAGATAGCTGCATCTAGAGTAGACAAATTAATTAGCACCCAGTCTCCTAATCCAAAATGCAATGTTTAGTCCAGCATAACATAAGTAAGTACATTTAAAAAAAACTCAGAAGTTACTTTTTTATGAAGCCACATAAGATTTTATTTCATCTTCATAACTTTGCAAGGAGAAAGTGAAACTCAGCAAAGTTAAGAAACTGCCCAAGTTAACACAACCAGTAAGTGGATTTGGGTTTGTGCTGCTGACAAAGCCCAAATCCCACAATTCAATACAACATGCAGGGACAATCTCTCAAAATAAAGAACTGTCTCAACCAAATGCCAACAGTGCCCTCCTTGTTGAGAAACACTAATTCTTGACTAGTACGGTGCAATCATCATATTTCATTATCATCTAAAGGTCCCTTTGCAGTGCCAGCTATTCAAGTGGCAACAATATTAGGTCTCTAAGAAGAAAAATTATTTTGATCAAACTAATGTCTGAATATAATTTTACTTTTTTTTTCCTTTTTCTTCCCACCTGATCACTTTAAAAAGGAATCATTCTTGCTGTATTAACCACAGTGCTTGTACAATGTAAAAGCAATTTAAAAGTCAATTATTTCTCTCCATTTTTTAGTCTATTTACAATTTTTAAAAAATTCAAAGTATAAAGATTTTCCCTAAGCTCCAGGAGCAGAGGCTCTGTCTTGGGCTAAGTCCATCAGTGTATTCTAAATTCTATACCACAAAGAAAAGTTAAGGGGAGAGTTGGTCTGATGGAGGAGTCTCACGACTTTTCTGGACTGCAGAGACAAAGTCATTCTTTCAGACAGAATTTGAATAAGGAAAGAGCAGTCCAGAAGCTGCTGGCAGCTATGATGGGCCAGAAGGCAGAGCTAGGAGACTGAAAGAAGCCAGCTCTCCTTGGAGACATCAATGAGCCACTCAAGCAACCTTGCCTGGAGCCTGAATTACTTAAGGAGTTTTCAGTTAAGAGCCAATAAATTCTACTTTTTGGGTCAGAGAGAGTCAGTTTTTCTGTTACAACCAAAAACATTCTAACTGATATAAGGATTAAAGGGAAAGGCATACTCTAGTATTCTAGGTTAGATTAGCATAAAATCAGCAATTCTGAATAAAGTCAAATGGCTTGTCAGAAAAGATACTCAATAACACACTTGCAAAGGAAGCACAGGCTGGTATAGAAAGAGCTAATTATTTTTAAGACAGCTCAAATAGTACAAAAATTGACTTAATAATGTTACCAGCAGCTGTATAATTATTACTCCTGATCTTTTCTCTTCTCATTCCCTAAATATGCTACACCCTTAATCTTTCCCACCTCAGTTAACAGTCTCTTTACTCTTCTAGTTTCCCAGGCCTACAATCTTAGTCATTCCTGACCATTCTTTCCCTCCTTCTCCTAGTCCATATACTATTTGTCATCAAATCCATTGATTGTACCTTCAAAATCTACCCAGAACCCATGCGCTTCTCACTGCCTCCCCTGTTCTCGCCCTGGTCCAAGCCACTAACACCTTCGCTTGGACTGGTGAAACAGCCTCCTAACTGGTCCCCTGCTTCCACCCTTGCCCGCCGCATACTCTCAACACAGCAGCTGCAGTGATCCTAAGAAAAAGCGTGTTAAACCACATCACGCCTCTGTCAAATCCCTCCACTGGTGCCCCTACTCACTCGGACCGAAAGCCAAAGTCTACAGTGCCGACCAGACCCCACTCGCTCCACTCCAGCTGCACTGGCCTCCCCGCTGTTCCTTGAACATGCAGCCTCCCTAGACCCGCTGCAAGACCTCTGCATGTGCAGGTCCCTCTGCCTGTCACGTTATTCCTCGGGACATCTGTAATGACTTGCTGCCTTACCCACTTCCAGGCGCTTACTCAAAACCCCTCTCTTACTTACAGGGTTCCTGCCCACCCTATTTAAAATTGTAATCCCATCCCCATTCCCTGGCACTCTATCCTCCCTTTCCTGATATATATTTTTTTCTTTTTAGCAGTTGCCATGCTGTAATTTGACGTATAATTTACTTTCCATTTTGTTTACTGCCTGCCACCTGTTCCAGAATATATATACTCCACAAGGGCAGAAGTGTTAGTCTGTTTCATTCGCTCTATATTTCTAGGTCCTAGAACAGTGTTTGGCACATAGTTGGTACTAAATATTTGCTGAGGGAATGACTGAATAGAGCAGGAGGAATTAAAACGTTATGCCAATTCCTTTTACTTTTATATACAAACCAGACTTTCCCAAAAGAGCAGCATAGTGGATAAACTATCCCATTTCCTTATCTCAACACAACTGAAATGATACAGAAACCACACCACTTCCTTTTGCTCACTTCCAGCTCTGACTGTGTCAAGATCCAGTAAGGAAAAATTTCCACTGTTTTCATGGATATCCTCAAGTTTGAGATATGAATTAAAAGGTCTTAAGAAAGGCTTGTATAAGTAAACATCATGTCCCAAAATCTAAAATACTGCTTAAGACAAACAATGGCTTGGGTTTTACTTCTACAGTACCATGTAGTTATACCACGTTAAATGATTGTGAGAATAATCACAGACAAAAAGAAAACAGTCTTTTCTTTAGTACAAACAACGTGGTCTGACAAAGGGAACTTCAAAGCACTATTTAAACTCAATTGCAATCTTTAAGTAGGCATAAGTAAAAGTTCAAAAGTAATATTATATTTATACGTAATATTTATAAGTAATATTTATACGTAAATTGTAAGTCCCCAACTGCTCTGAATAAGAGCAAAGGGTGTTAAAACCAGAACTTTAACAATTCTTCCCTGACAAGCACGACCCACAAACTTCAGTACAGGAAACTAAAACCTTACAAACATGTAGGTCTAAGGAAAAAACACGCTCAGATTATGTATTCCTGCTGTATGGATGTGAAGCTCAAGAACTTGGAAACCCAGGAAGCGCTCGCCCCCTTGTAATGAGACATCTACATTTTATTTTCTTTACTCTGTGTCACATCTCTTCAGGTTAAAATGCACCGGCTTAAGGTGTTTTCATTAAATTCTGTGGCATGAAATGGACTTGACATTTCTTTGTCCTTTTTTCACTTTTAACATCCTTAAGCTCAGGCATCTGATTTTTTCCTGAGATTTCTAGTTGAAACACTTATCAACTTGTCTTTTTATTTTAAAGAAAGGATTGCCGCATGCAGCGTTATTTTGCAAATTGTTAAACTTTCTATAGATGTATAAAAATAGTATCATTCTATATGTATAATTTTTTTCACACAACATTCAGATATTTCCATGGTGGATACATGTAGTTATTAATTCATATTCACTGTTATGTAGTTTTCCATCCTATGAATATCTTACAGCTGTAGTTACTCATTCTCCTGTTAATGGACATTTTATTTTTTATATTATTAAGGGATGTGGTCTCACTATGTTGCTCAGCCTGGAGCAGTGGCTATTAACAGGAGTGATCACGGTGTACTGTAGCCTCGAATTCCTGGTCTGAAGTGATTCTCACCTCAGTCGCCTTCCTGGGAACACAGGTGCATGCCACCATGCCCAACCATGTTGATGGACCTTTTAGATGGTTTCTAATATTTTGGTATAAGCAATGTGTCAATAACAAAAATTGGATAGATGTTTTTGTTGCCGTTTAGGCAAATATATCTGCAGGACAGCTTCCCAGAGTGGCATACTGGGTCTAATGGTGGTTTTGGTAGATAAAGTTGACCGTTGAACAACATGGGTTTGAACTGCAAGGGTCCCTGTATATATGCATTTTTCCCCCCAGTACAGTTGGTCCTTCGTATAGCAACCAAACACAGATCAAAAATACAGTATTCACTGAATATGAAACCCACGGATGCACAGGACCAACTTTCCATATGTACGGGTTCCCCAGGGTTGACTACAGGACTTGAGTATATGCCAATTGCGGTATCCGTGGAGGTTCCTGGATCCAATCCCTTGTAGATATGGAGGGATGACTGTATTCCAGCAATGTGTTTTTTTCCTTCCTTTTATTTTTAATTGAAATAATTGTACACATTTATGGGATAAAATGTGATATTCTGATACATGTATATAATGTATAATAATCAAATCAGGGTAATGAGCATATCTATTACCCCAAACATTTATCATTTGTGTTGGGAACATTCAAAATTCTCTCTTCTAGCTTTTTAAAAATACACAATGAATTGTTAATCATAGTCACCTCACAGTGCTACAGAACACCAGAACTTACTCCTCCTACCTAGCTGTAATGTTTATCCATTAACCACCTTCTGGCTATCCCCTCCCCCACAACAACTCTCCCCTTCCCACCCTCTAGTAAGCACTATTCTATTTCTGTGATACTGGTTTACACTTCCACATACGAGTGAAAATGAACAGTATTTGTCTTTCTGTACCTTTTGTGATTTTTCTCCTTCAATGTGTAAATGAATTAATACTAATTCACAAAAAATATACTAATTCATATTAAGAACTTTCTTGAAGAATATACCATCTTTGGTAGTTTTTAAATATGTCCACAAATTTTTTCATGCTCCTCTCTTCGAGAGGTCGAAACGAATTCCTTTGGTATGGGCTAACCTGAGTGAACTTCCTTCTAACAAACAGAATAAAGAAAAAGTCCCAAAGTATGACTTCTGAAATTAGGTCTTTTTTTTTTTTTCTGAGACAGAGTCTCACTCTGTTGCCCAGGCTGGAGTGCCATGGCGTCAGCCTAGCTCACAGCAACCTCAAACTCCTGGGCTCAAGTGATCCTCCTGCCTTAGCCTCCCAAGTAGCTGGGACTACAGGCATGCACCACCATGCTCGGCTAATTTTTTTTTATACATATAATTTTAGTTGTCCAGATAATTAATTTCCTTCTATTTTCAGTAGAGATGGGGTCTCACTCTTGCTCAGGCTGGTCTCAAACTCCTGAGCTCAAACGAGCCACCCGCCTCGGCCTCCCAGAGTGCTAGGATTACAGGCGTGAGCTACCGTGGCCAGCCCTGACATTAGGTCTTAAAAGGCACTGCAGCTCCCTCCTTGCCCTCTTGCTTGGATCACGTCATGGGGGAAGCCAGATGCTGCCAGTGTGAGGAACTGAGGCCTCTTGCCAATAGCCATGTGAGTGAGCTGTCTTGGAAGCGGATCCTCCCCCAGTTGAGCTTTCAGATGACTCCAGCTCCTGCTGATACCGTGACTGAAACCTCAGGAGACATCCTGAGCTAGAACCACACCCAGCTAAGCTGCTCCTTAATTCCTGTACTCAGTAAATGTTTCAAGTCTTTAAGTTTTAGAATAAACTACTCTTGGGTTCCTGAGATAATTTCAATTTGTCATTACTGTATAATAAATAATTTGTCTGGTCTTTGTCCTAGTTCCTGGAAGGAAACCTCTAAATCCTTGGGATTTCCTTGGTAATAGGAATATCTTTGCTATTCATGAGCCTCATGGATCATTCCTGAGTCTATGCTAACAAGATGACCCAGGATGGGGGTTGGTCCCCAGACAGATCACCGTGTGATTAGAGGGTTGAGGCTTTGAGCCAGCCAAACCTCTGGGGAGGGGAGAGGGCTGAAGACATGGCCAATTTTTCAGTCATGGCTACATATAAAAACTCCTTACACTATGGCTCAGGGAAGCCTCCTGGTGGGTGAATATATTGATGTGCCTAGAGAGTGACATGCCCTCATTTCAGGAGAAGAGGGCAAAGAAGCATTGTGTTTGCCTTGATCTTCTAAAAGGTAATCTAGGGGCCGGGCGCGGTGGCTCATGCCTGTAGTCCCAACACTCTGGGAAGCTGAGGTGGGCAGATCGTTTGAGCTAAGGAGTTTGAGACCATCCTGAGCAAGAGCGAAGACCCCGTCTCTACTAAAACAAATAGAAAGAAATTAGCTAGACAACTAAACATATACATATAAAAAAATCAGCCGGGAATGGTGCCACATCCCTGTAGTCCCAGCCACTTGGGAGGCTGAGGCAGAAGGATTGCTTGAGCCCAGGAGTTTGAGGTTGCTGTGAGCTAGGCTGACACCATGGTACTCTAGCTCGGGCAACGGAGTGAGACGACTCTGTCTCATTTTTTTCTTTTTTTTTTAAATTTAAAAAATTTTTTAAAATAAAATTAAAAAAAAAATGTAGATCCCTGAAGAATTCAAACCTTTTACCTGACAATTTCAGTCTCTATATGGATTTTACACCAATGAGCTTGATTTCCCTGTACGTACTCTGTCTTAGAATGGCTTCCTTTGTTTTGTTTCTGGCATGACTGCAGCTCCTATTGCTTTAAATTCTACTTCCTCCTACTTTAAATCAAATTCTATTTCTAAAGATTTTTATCCTGACATGTTAAAAATCTTATCCTGAGTTCTAAAATTTGTGAAACTTTCAGAATAATGTAAACATTCATATTATAGTCATATATAGTTCATAAACATTCATGTATAGTTTCAATATAGTCTACCATTCTGAACTCTGCTTTGTAATCTTGGAAGAAATAAGTAAATAAACTATTTAATGTTTATTTTCTAAAAGTACAGTTTAAAAAATGATATTAGTAAGAATAAACATTTTTCACTCTTGAAGAGGTTCAACATTTATAAGAGGAGGAAAATATATTAGAATTACTTATGAACTTGTGAGGAAGGTGATTAAAGAAACTAATATAAAGTTGTGGTGTTATAAAGAATCTAAAGAAGCTGAAATAATGTTGCAGTGATGATAATTTTCAATTGTTAAGACATGAGAATTTTCATATTATTTTAATTATTTTATTAAAAGGAAAAGTCTTTTCCTTACCTCAGAATGCAGCTAGATAAAACTGTGTTTCCAATTTTCTCCAAACAGCTTTGACCTATGCTTCCATCTCATGAATTCCAAGACAGTATTAAACTGATGCATATTTTCATAAATCTGTTTAGAAAAAAAGAACTTATTTAAGACCGGAAGAACTTTTGTTTTTCAGAATAACACATGGAGAAGCAATGCTAAAAATATTTTCATGTGTCAAACTATACATTTTCAAAGTAAAGTCAATGAACAGTTCTAGAGTATTTTAGAAACCTATCACTTTGCCATTTCCCCCAGCCTCTGTCCAAAGAAGTTTTTAGTTAGCTCTGCAGAAAAAGTACTTACATATATAATCTTTGTTAGCTTAAAGCTTTGAGGGGGAAAACAAAAAAAAATCTCATCTCAATTTGAAAAAACAGGAACAGGTAGAAGCAGCACTAAAATTTATAATTCTGTGATATTCAGATTCCCACTTGGGCAACAATATGTTTGACCACCTAGTAGTATCTCTTTTTTCACTTTTTATCACAAAGCCTCATAACCAGTTTTAATTTCTGCCAAACTTCTACCTAGAACACTAGGACTTGTGAAGATAAAGAATTAATTGCACTGGTTGGTCTAAGTCCATGGGATAGGTTTGAACTACTGTATGCTAATACTGCCATTAATATCCCACCGATTTAAGGGGCAAATATTCACAAATTTGAAAGATGGAAAACATTAAAACATTTAATTTATTTAAAGATCTGTGTGCTGTTTACTTAGGGATCTTAAAAATAATTTTATTGCATTTATCTGTAACTGAAACTTGAAATAGCGAAGTATTCTGTTCCGTATTTTAAAATGAGCTAGCTGTACGTACATCACTTATGTCCCACTGCAAGGTCAAATGCCTTTGTCTTCAAGTCCATTTAGAAGTGTCATTTGTGTCACACTGAGGTTTAGTAATCTTGGCAATAATCACTAAATTCATGTAAACTGGGGCAACCTGAACCGGTCTAGCATATCAGATAGCAGTCTTTCTTAAAGACAAGAGTCTCCACTAGGCAGACAGGCAGCCACGGGACCATGCTAAATCTTTCATGGTCCAACTAAAGACAGCCTGACCCTGAAAGCAATTAGTAATGCTTCGTCTGCATTTAGGAGCCTTTAACAGTCTTCTCAATGCACTAGTTACCCACACTTAACCAAGCCCTTAACATTTTTCAGAGTGCCCATGACTGTAATATTCTCAGACTATCACTCAGGGAAAAGAGGGAGGGCAAGAATGGAGACTTGGTTTTTAATGTTTTTCTGAGATGTTCATAATCTTAAAGAATTTCCCTTATACGAATCAAAAACAAAAGGCATTGTATTTCCATTTTAGAAATGGCATAAAGATTTTTCTCCAAAGCCATCCTTTGCCAACTACTCCATTCATCCCTAAGGGAGTGTATGAGAAACAGAGAAGGAAATCATTGTATTAATATTAAACAAAGTTCAGATTAATCTATTCCTGAAAAAGTACAGTCCATCAAAGTATCTCTGTTTAAAAATATATGACCTGATTCTAATTCTACCAGATATTTCCAATGGATCAAATAATAAATAAAATTAACATGTAAGCCACTTACCAAGCATTGCTTATTACAGCGCTATTTTATCACAACATTGTTTCCTTGGTTAAAAAACAAGTTTTAGGCTTTAGGCTAAATCTGAAATTTTAAGAAAATATGAGAATATATAACCAAAAGAACTTTCAAATATCCCATCTTCAAAGTCCAAGACCCCACATCATCCAGTCTCTCTCTGTTCTCTCACAAGTATGAACACTTCACAAACCAGAAACTTCAGAAAACCTTTTCTAAAGATTAAACTTAAGACTGGCTGAGGAAAATCAAGTAACATTTGATTTCATTACTCAGAGGTAAACAAAAGACAATCAAAGGAAAGCATGTGCTTCACGTACAGGTCTGCAAACTACTTTGTATTATACATACTAAAAATTGTGTGAATAAAGTAAAGGTTAGGAACTTCACAATACAGTGCTATAGTCTTACAAGCACAAATCTATAAATATCTACTTAGGATTTACATAGGCAAAATGTTGCAAACAACTGGAGCCACTTAATTTACTAGGTAATTTACCACAGGCTTTTAGCACTATAAACTTGTGTTCAACAACTACAAGGGATGCTACTCAAACCCGAACACTAAATAATAAAGTAATTTTTTCACCAAGGATTTTGTGTCTGAAATTTTCAAGCTTATTAGTTGTAGAAACACATTAAAGAGAACTACATCAGAGTTTCTTAATGAGTTGGAATAAATGAAAATCAACCCTTTCTAAATATATTCTAACATTTTATAATTCAGAGCTAACATTAAAATTTCCTCAATAACTATTTGCAAACAAATATAAAAAATCATTCTAATCCTACATTTTCTTTAAAAATATCTTTTTCTGTCATCAAAATGTACATATTCTTCTTGGTTTTCAAAATTATTAAAATGGTTCAATCTTAAACCATCAATGTACTTTAAAGATCATTAACCATACGGAGCCCTTCAGGGATACACATTGATTACGGATATTATATTAGTTATCTTGGACTCTGAGGTGTTAGAATATCACCACTGATTTCTGTGTAAGATTTGCTTTATAGGAAAGAATAGCATGAATATGTTTTTGATAAATACACTCAGTCTAAGACAAAATTTAAGATTACTTTAGAGTTTGTACCACATATCAAAATGTAGTGGAGTTCTAGTATTCTGAAGAATCAGCAACATTGATTGCACATTTTGTTCTTCTACCATTCCAAATCCTCTCTTGCCTATCTTCATTTCTCCTTTCCTCTCAGCACCCATGAAAAGCACCTCATATACCATACAGACACTGCTATAAACCCTCCATCTGCATTTATATAACCATTATTTAAAAATCAAATTACAAAATATTCTACACTTTACAAACATTTCAGTTGGGATCTTAAACTAAACGTATTACTGTTAAAACCTTCAGTACATTAACTAGAAAACTCAAATATTATGCTCTAGAAAGACATAATACAGTTTTAGTTTTAGATAACTCAAATGAACAGTGTAATTTAGGCTAGTTCATCGTGTATTTCTATAACGCAACATGTAACCACGTAACACAGAAAGGGAGGGTCAGCTCATGAATGGGTTGTATTCCAAAGTTCCAAAAGTTCATTTATAAATTGAATATAAGCTTGATTTTGAAACTCAAGATAAGTTTTCTCATAAAACCAAACATATAAACAGTCATATTAAATCCATAATACAAATAAACTTAAGTGCACAATTCTGTCACAGCACTCTTTTGCTTAAGCTTATTTCTAAATCAAACTATGTTTTTTATTCATTTCTGTATCCTAGAATCTAGTACAGTTAATGACAGAGGAGGATTTCAGCAAATATTACCTGATCTGAAGTACTGAACAGGAACAACTCAGTGATGTGAAACTGAGTTGTCTAGAAAATCTCACCAGTCTCAACAACAGGAAGAACCAAAAGGAGAGGGGGGAAAAGGCTTCTTCCATGAGATATCGGAAAAACATTACTAATACTTGGGTGAGACAGCTCTGATCTAAACCAATTGTGGCAATTCTTATTCCCCATGCCTGTGGGTAGTTTGGCAATAAGGATTTAATCCAATTCTGGTCAGTAAGACAAAAGAACAGTGAACTTTTAGGAAAAGTTTTCCTGGCTGATGAAAAAAGACACCCAGGTGAAAACATCCTAACCCCTCACTCCCTTTTTCGCATACAACTCCGTGTTTGAATGTGTCAACCAGAACTGCGGTGGCCATCACAGGACCACAAGGACAACCCAACAGATGAAGAATGGCAGCAGCATTAAAAGATGAAAGAACCTGGGTCCTTGGTGATACTGTTATGCCTGAATGAATTAACCTTACAACCATCCTAACTTGGATCTTTTTATTATATTAAATTCTCTCATTGTTTAAGAAATTTTCAGTTGCCAAAAGTAACCCAGAAGATATAATGATTTAGGAACAGACACACCATTTGTTAACATGAATTCAACTGTTATCTACACAGTATTAACTCCCCTAAATTTATACCTCAGCCCAGATATTCTTTTGAACTACCAAACAGCTCTGTTAAATATTTATTACAGAGTACACCAAGACAACAGTATCAATATAAAAGCCATCACCTACTAGCACAAAAATTGTTTATGTATCTGTAATTCACTTTTTTGGCTAACAGCAGCACAATCTACCCAACTGTCAAAGTTTGAAATCTTGGGTTCATAGGCCCTACCCCCTCAGCTTCATATAGTATATTTAAGCAGTTATTAAATGCTGCCTGTTCTAAGTCTGACATACATATCTTTAAAATCTGTCTCTCCCCCTCTCTATATACACCATGTAGTGCAGGCTCTCCTCTTTCTTATAAGCCCACCTCAATTCTTATCTCTTTTAATTGTCCCTGTGTTTCTAAAAGATCACTGTGCTTTATGAAAAGATTATAAACATCATATGTCATTAGGAAAATACAAATTCAAACTACAATGAGATACAGCTACATAGCCATTAGAATGGCCAAAATCAAAAAGACAGACAATACTAAGTGTTGGTGAACACACAGAGAAACTAGAACCCTCATACATTGCTGATGGGACTGTAAGATGATGCAGTCACTTTGGGGAACAATTTGCCAATTTCCTAAAGTTAAATATAAACTCACCATAGGATCCAAAATGTCCTCTATATAGGAACCTAAACAAGAGAAATGAAAATATGTATCCACACAAAGACCTATCTATAAATGTTCATAGCAGCTCTACTCATAACATCCCAAGCTGGAAACAGTCCGAATATCCATCAACTGCTAAATGCATAAATGCTAAATGCATAAACGAAGTGTGGCATAACCTCATAATGGAATACTATCAGACAATAAAAAGAAACAAACTACTAATACATACTACAACATGAATGAGCCTCAAAACATGCTAAGTGAAAGAAGTCAGATGGAAAATACTACCTATTGTATGATTCCATATATACAAAATGTTTAGAAAAGGCAAATTTAGAGACAGAAAACAAAGCAGTGGTTGCCTAGATCAAAAGATAAAAGCGAGTAACTTCGGGAAGTGGTGAAAATGTTTTAAAATATTCACAGCACAACTCTAAAAATTTTCTAAAAATAAAAAGCATACTTTAAAAATTTTCAGTGATTTCCAATTATTTACAAAATGAAGTTCAAATTCATTAGGAGGACACTGGAAGACTGCTACAATCTGCTTTCAATCTATCTAACCTGCCTATCTTCTGCTACGATCCCTGCCAGAAAGCCTCCTGCTGGCTACATTAAACTATGTATTTGCTATTTCCTAAATACGCCAGGCTACTTAGTGCTTCTACCTTTCTTCATACTTGCAATTCCATTTCAAAAGTCAAAGTGTTCTTATCTTTTATCTTTTCTCGGGTGAACTTCCATTTGTCCGCACAAAGACCTACCTCAAGTATCTCCTCCTTGTTAAATCTTCCCCACTCCCTTATGTAGTTACTTATTCTAAAGGAGTCCAGTAATAACACATTGTGCACTTACCACAGTGAATTATGATGAACTACTTATATATATTTCATCTTTAAAAATGTTATCATACAGCAATAGCATTTTACTAGGGCTGTGTCCCTAGCGTTGTAGGCATAGTCCAGCGCCCAGCATATAGGACGTAATCAATGTATCTGTGAATAAGTGAATGCTGTGTTACATTGAACAGAAAAATCCAAAAGTAGGTAAAATGAGCTCTGCACTGGAAAGACACTTGTATAAGGATGCTTATTGCCACTATCACATAAGAAAAACAGGAAGTTATCCAATGTCACCTAAATGTTCATCAGTATGGGATCAATTAAACAGTTACACTAAACACAATACAGTCATTTAAAAGAATGAGTTACCTTATCTATTTTTATGGACATGGAACGAGGTCCCAAATACTTTAAGTTTAAAAAAACTATAAAATAAGTCACTCCTCTTATTTAAAAAAGCAAACAAAACCATACACACATACAGAAGTGCGTGTGTGCATCACGTATGAGGATGAACCTGGAAAGTATGCCAAGTAAAAGAAGCCAAACACAAAGGCCACATATTACATGACTTTATTTATATGAAATGTTCAGAATAGGCAATTCCATGGAGACAGAAAGTAAATCAGCAGTTGTCTAGGGCTGGGGGGTGGGAGTGGGAATGGAGAATGACACCAGAAGCACGATCCATGAAGAAAAAAACATAATAAATTGGACTTGATCAAAATTAAAAACATTTACTCTACAAAAGACCCTGTTGGGAAGGTGAAAAAAGGTACAGACCAGGAGAATATATTTGCAAACCACACATAAGACAAAGGACTCATCTAGAATATACAAAGAAATTTCAAAACTCGAAGTCTGTGAGGTGGAGGGCCGCAGACTTGGGTCTCTATCCAGCAGGATGGGGTTTGTAACCAGGCCTTATTCTTAAAGGCCTACTTTAAGAGATACCAAGTGAAATTTAGATGATAAGAGGGTAAAACTGATTACTACACTCGGAAACTCTTGGCGATATAGGGTAAAAATAAGCACAACACACCCAAATACAGAATGATAGTTTGTGTAACTAACACACCATTTCTCAGATTGCTCATGCCAGTATAGAAGGGGATATGATAGTCTTTACAGATGTTGCAGTTAATGCACACAAGCTACCAAAATATGGTGTGAAGGCTGGCCAGACGAACTGTGCTGCGGCAGACTGTACCAGGCTGTCGCTGGCCCGCAGCCTTCGCAGTAGGTTTGGCATAGGCAAGATCTACGAAGTCCAAGTGGAGGTGACTGGAGATGAATACAATGTGGAAAGCTTTGATGGCCAGCTTGGTGCTTTTACGGGCTATTTGGAGGCAGGCCTTGCCAGAACCACCACTGGAAATAAAGTTTTGGGGCCCTGAAGGGAGCTGAAGGGATGGAGGCTTGTCTACACTCAGAGTACCAAATGATTTCCCTGGTTACGATTCTGAAGGCAAGGAATTTAACGCAGAAGTACATCTGAAGCACACTATGGGTCGGAATGTTGCCGATTATGTGTGTTATCTAGTGGAAGAAGATGAAGATGCTCACGAGAAACAGTTCTCTCAATACATAAAGAACCTTACTCCAGACATGATGGAGGAGGTGTATACGTAAGAAAGCTACACAAGATAATCCAGTCTATGAGAAGAAATCCCAAGAAAGAAGAGATGGAACCGTCCCAAAACGTCCCTTGCCCAGAACAAAGATTGGGTAGTTCAGAAGGCAAGCTTCCTCAGAGCTCAGGAGCAGGCTGCTGAAAGCTAAGCCAAACAGCAATTTTCTATGAGGATTTTTTGAGATAAAGACAATAAACTTATTGATTAAGCAAAAAACCCTCAAAAAACAAACATAAATCTCAAAACTCAACAGTGCAAAAAAAGGATTCAACTAGAAAATGGGCAAAAAATATGAAGAGACATTTCACTGAAGAGGCAAAGAATCCCATGAAAAGATAAGGTCAACATTACTGGTCATCAGGAAGATAGAAATTAAGACTATGCTGAGATCATCACTACATACCTACTGGGACAGCCAAAATAAAAAAGTGACAAAACCAGGCGCTGACAAGAATGTGAAGAAAATGGATCTCTCATGCATTGCCGGTGAGCATGTAAAACAGCACAGCCACTCTGGAAAAGTTTGGCAGTTTCTTCAAAAACTAAACATACACTACCAGGTAACTCACTAATTGTACTCCCAGGCACTGACAAAGATTCTTGCTTGGTCAGGTTCCTGAACTGTCTCCTACGCCCATCAGTGCACTTCCTTATAAAATCCAGTTTTAGCAAAGAACCTCACTAAGTTAGGCAAACACCCCCCAACCCTGGTATCTGATGATCAGGTTCCTCATCCTCCACCACCCCCCAGGTGATGTCTGGTCACCCTGACCTGTCTTTAGCAAGAATTGTTAGGCTGGTTTAGCCAGAATCCTCCTTAGCCCCTGGTGTTTCTTCTTGGCAATTTTCCACCCACTGACCCCACCTGCTTCTCAGCCATCACTTCCCACTTGCCCAAGCTACACTAAGCACTGGGGCCAATCTCTCTCTGCCCCGTGGCAGGAGCCAGCGGCAGCGGTCCCTGCACCAACAGTGATAGTCCTTACCATGCTTTAACAAGTGTCATGGAATCCCTTTTTCTTTAACAACATCTGTCAATATTTGATTTTAATAAACTCTTTCAGACCAACACTGTTTACTAAACCCTACAAGTAAAATTATACTTGTAACTAATAAAGTACATATTTCCCCACATTTTTACTTTGAAAACTTACAAATTGATAGAAGAGTTGAATGGATAGTAAATACTCATTCACTTGCAAACATTTGCCTCATTTTGCTTTCTCTTTCTCCCTGTTTCTAAAAACACACATTTTTTTTCTGAGCCATTTAAAAGTAAGCTGCAAACATCTAGCCAGTTAACCCCTACATATTTTAGCAGGTATATACTAAGAACAAGGTTGTTTTCCTGAAGAGTTATTATCAAACCTAAGAGATTTGGTATTAATACAATATTATCTAATATGTGACCCTTATTTCCATTTCCTTTATTTTCCCACCAGAACAGTTCTTTATAGCTGCTTTGATTTTTGATCCAGGAACTAATCAAGGAAAAAAAAATGTGTGTGTGTGTGTGTGTGTGTGTGTATATTGCATTTGACTGATGATGATTGTTCAGATCTGCAAATACACTAAAAACCACTGAAATGTGTCTTTTAAATGGGTGAATTGTATATGTAAATTGTATCTCAATAAAGCTGTTTAAAAAATTCTTACCAAAAAAGAGTAAAATTAGGCTATAGAGTAATTAGGGTTTTATCCACACACAAACTTAGAATAAAACGAGAGATTTGAATTTATTTAGGATAGAAAAATGAATACTTTCAGAACAGAAAGATTTAGAATCTACATATAGATACATATACACACGCGCTCACACACACACCCCCACGCTCAAGTCTGACCGAAGTAATGAATAAAATGTAGATCAAGAAATATCTGTGGCTAACCATGATGTAGCAGTGATCCCCTTAGAATCAAGTTTACCATTTTGGCACGAGAGGGAAAACAACACGTTCTTCAAATTGTTATACTCACTTTTATTAAGGGAGCAGTATGAATTGTAGGCAGTAGCATGAAATGTTTTTGAAAAATGTAATGATCTCTTAATCTATGAAGTTGATGTTGTAAGTGCCATTACTTTCAGGAGATGAAACGCATACTCAAACAAAGCACCAAACTTCAAGAATAAATTTCTAATTTGAGGATAAAATTAGTTTTCTAGGAAAATCCATGTTGCAGAGATCTTAAACTTTATATAATTGAAGTTTTCCCAAGATAGGCAAATTGTTATGAAATACGGTATTTTTAATACACATACAGAGATGTCTACAGATGGAAATGGTTTAAAAATAAGTAGCAATGAAGCTCTTTATGTGTGAAGATAGACTCGCAGAAATTAAAAGGTAAGATAAACAGACACAAGCTGAGTACTTATTTAGTACATGGCTGGTTTTACAACATTCACATACTTGTCACATTTAATCCTCAAAACAAGTCTGTAAGGTAGGGACTCTTCATCTTCATTCAATATATATTTACTAGGTGCTAGCTATGTGTCCTGGGAACTAATCTAAACTTGGGGATACAGCAATGAATCCAAAAAACAAAGAATCCGAAAAACCCTGCCCTCTTGGAAATTATATCCTATTTCACTGTGTGTGTTTTAAAGGGCTCTATGGAGTCAGATTTAGTAGGTGGCAGAGATGGGATTCCAGTTCTTATATGACAGATCCCAAGTACATATTTTGATTCACTCAAACTATGATTCTAGCACATGTAACTACTGCTCAACAGAAGAAAAAATAACTTCTATATTTATCTAAATAATAAACATTTATTTTGAGAATTTTGCTATTTGGTTTATACCACTGCTTTCAATACAGATCTGTAACAAACTTCCTTCCATCTACCCTGTAAATTTTAAAGCAAAAAAAATAACTGAGCTAAAAGAAATATGAAGACTTCTTCATTTGCTCCCTAAAATTATTAACCAAAGAAAAAACCATTTCATGCTTCAGCAAACTTCTTAAAATACTGTGGGAAGATTTGCTAGTATTTTGTTAAGGATTTTTGCATCAATGTTCATAAGCGATATTTGACTGTAGTTTCCTTACAGTGTCTTTTTCTGGCTTTGTTGTCAGGGTAATGATAGCCTTATAGAATGAGTTGGGAAGTGTTACCTCCTCTTTAATTTTTTAGAAAAAATTGAGGACTGCTGTTAGCTCTTCTTCAAGTGTTGGGTGGAATTTACCAGTGCAGCCATCAGGTTCAGGGCTTTGTCAGCAGATTTTTAATTACTCAATCTCCTTACTAGTTACAGATCTACTCTGATTTTCTATTTCTTCATGATTTAGTCTTGATCGGTTTTGTTTCCAGGAATCTGTCCATTTTTTCTAGGTTATCCGATTTGTTGGTGTACAATTGTTCATGGTACTCTTATTTGTACACCCATGTTCACAGCAGCATTATTATAGCTAAAATGTGGAAGCAACCCAGGTGTCTATGAATGAATGAATAGATAAGCAAAATGTGGCATATACATACAATGGAATATTATTCAGCCTTTAAAAGGAGGGAAATTCTGATACATGTTACAACATGGATAAATCTTAAGGACATTATACTAGGTGAAATAAGCCAGTCACCAAAAGAAAAACACTACATGATTCCACTTACGTGAGGTACTCAGAAGAGTCAAAATCATAGACACAGAAGTAGAACCTTGGTTGCCAGGGTGGGGGAAAAGGGAGAAGGGACAGTCATTGTTTAATGAGCATAGTTTTAGTTTTTACTAGGTGAAAAGAGTTCTGGAGATGAATGGTGGTGATGGCTGTACAATGTTATTAATGTATTTAATACCACTGAACTGTACATTTAAAAATGGTTAAGATGATAAATTTTATGTATATATATTTTACCACAATGAAAAAAACTGGAAAAAGATTATTGAGGGAATGGAGATATTGAAGAAGAGCTTCAGCGCAAAGACTATGTGCTAATTTTTTCCTTTTACTTATATTTTCATATCTGCATTATCTTCATATGCAAAGGGACTCATGTTATTATCCTCTTTCCCTTACTGGGTTGTATTCCTGTTAGAAGTATCTGGTGATCTTTGGGTGCTGTTCACATAGGGTGGTTCATAAACCCTGATCGGACACTCTCGGGGTAGAGGTGGGGCTTGTAAACTAGCAGAGTTCACTGCAGGGTAACTGGGCAGTCACCTGCTCGTGTGGATATGGAGAAGCTCAAACATCAGGCTCTGCTGACCTCTTCCCCAGAGCCATTCAGTTTCTTAGGAAGGAGTCCTCCAGTCTCCCAGGTGGAGTGAATGAATACCTCCAACTGCCAGGGCTTTGCAAACAAGTGGAAAAGGGACACGGGACAGAAATTAAGGGAAAGGAGGTACACCTCCTGATCTAGCAGACAGCCTTTTGCTTAATCCTTGCTTACAATTATTCCCCTTTTGTATTCTCTCCAAATCAGGAGTCTCACTGGCTCAGTTTCTCTAGTGCCCATCCTCTGCTGAGATGAGGGAGGGTACTGAATTACTCCAGGTAAGGGTCAGTGTTGTCAAAGAGAAATATAATGCCACAAATGTGGCTATGTGTGTAATTTTAAATTTTCTAGGAGCCTCGTGAAAAAAACTAAAGAGAAAGAGCTAAAATTAATTTTAGTATATTTTAACCCAATGGATCCAAGATGTTACTAATTCAATATATAATCAATATAAAAATTATTAATAAGATAATATACTTTTTTTCATACTTAGACTTCCAACTCTATTATGTACTTTAAACCTGTAACACATCTTAATTAGGACTGGCCACATTTCAGGTGCTCAATAGCCACATGTAGGTAGTGGCTACTATATAAGATAGCATAGGTCTAAGTTATGCTGTGGTAACAACCCCAAAATTTCAATGGCTCAGCAAAACAAAAGTTTGCTTTTGCCTGACGTGGACGGGTAGGAGGTATTTCCAGTTATTCAAGGACCCCGGCTGACCATCTTATTCCTGCATCAAATGAATCACATGACCAGGCATCTCCTAGGCAAAGAAAAAGACCAGAGAATCATGGGCTTTTCACTATGCTAACCCAGAAGTAACACAACTTCCCCCTCAAAGTCCACTGGCCAGAATCAGTCACATGATCCCACCTGACTTCAAGGAGCAGAAGAACTAAGTGTTCCCACAGGCCTGGACCGAAGGAGAGCTGGCTGTGAACAAGCACCGAGTCAACTCCACAGGCAGGCACTTGGCTATGTGGGCAGGGGTTAGGCAGAGGATCTAAGTCCTGGGTTCCACGGAGTCACTGTTTCTGGTACAGATTTTGAAACCAGGTTTTGGCTTGAGCTCTTATCTCCAGTTATAAATCAAACGGGTACCTGGAATTCTTAGGCCCTGACAGTGGTAAAGACTAGTTTGTTTCTTCCATGTCCCTCTACAAGCAAAATATTCAACAAGCATGCGTCGGAAAAGCAGTGAGCAAATGTGAAAATGCAGATGGAACTGAGGAGGGCAGGAAAGTTGACCGATCCAACTACAGATGATGGGGAAGGGCCTACAGAGCTTAAGGTCTGAAGTAGGTGCAGCAGGCAAGCCCTTCTGAGTTCTGAAAATGACCAACCAAACCTCCCTTCTAGAACAGAGCCTCGCACTGAAAGAAAAACTGCTGACGGTGGAAACAAAATTTATTTCAGAAATGAAGAATAAAACCAAGGAACACAAGAGTGAATGAACACAACAGATAATGCCCTAAGAGAAATGGAAAGGTTCTACAGAAAGAAAGGAAAGGAAAGACGAGACCCACATAAAAGTGAGGGACAGTAATAGAACCAGGAGATCTCATAAGGCAATCCTTGGTCTTTTACACATAACTGAAACGCCATCCTGAATCAGTGTATCTCCTTCTTAAAATTCAGAAAAATTCTAATAAAAATGACCTACAGAACAGTTTCCAGATCCAAATCTCTTACAAGCTATTATAAGAAGGGGGGGAAAAGAATAGGTAGCAAAACAACATCCCTACAGACCATTTAAGGCATGCCAGAAGGGCAGAAACACAAAACTAATGTACTATAGCCTACTATTTCAAAATGAGCTAAAAACATTAAGAAAATTACATAAAGTATGAAAAACAACATCAGAATGGAAGAAACTCAGAAATGTGAGAACATGACTCGGTACAGAATTAAAAGTAAAAGAAAAAATTTATTTTGGAAATGAAGAATAAAACCAAGGAACACAAGAGTGAATAAACACAACAGATATTGCCCTAAGAGAAATGGAAAATGAGAAAAACAATCCTAAAAATAAAAAAGGAAATGAAGAAATAAAAGGATTCTAGAGAAACTGACAAAAACTGTTCCAACTTTTAACAGGTATCCCTGGAGAAAGTCAAAGTAAGGGAACAGCCAATACTAAAAACTGTAATTCAAAACAATTTTACTAAAGTGAAAGATTAGAAACTATATATTAACGCATACACGGTATACTTGAGAATTCTGAGCCGAAATAATCAACACCAAGATATATTATAGTAAAATTACAGGATTTTTAAGGAAAAAATATTATTGGGGCATCCAGGCAAAAACATCAAGGGAAAAAAATTACATTAACAACCGACTTTCCAAAATAAGTATTTTATGCCAGAAAAAAATTAAAATACTCAAGGAAAGTAAATGAAAGCCAAGAATTTTATTGTCAGTATAGCTATTTTTCAAGTATACACATTATACATATCATCATATAAAAGCTTCAGGGAATACTGTTCCTATAAGCCTTTCTAGAGAAATACACTAGAAAATGAGTTTCAGGGAACCCATGTAAGTAGAGGGATGCTGACACGAGGACTGGAGATGAGCATTACATAGTTACCTGTAGACTAACCGGGGATGAAAACGGAGTACAATGGGCATAACGGGCACATATGCTCTAATGACTACATGACCTGGTAATATATGGAACACAACTACACGGGTAATGGGGGAAATGGAGAGCATATGCAAAAAAATGTTTTCAATTGGTGGTGGATACATTCATATTGTTACTCTATAACTGTCAGATATGAAATGTGGGACAAAATAAATAATTATGGAATATTCTATCACCCTTATGTCCTTGAAAACCAGGATTCCCAATTTTTATCTGCAAGTATATCCACTGAAAAGACCTAGAAACAAAGACTAACTCAGCAGCAATGAGCATCCGAGCATCTCTACAGCCCTGATTGAGGTTTGGGAATACCATATTCCACTGGTAAAAAAAAAAACAAGGCTTCTTGGAGATACTCCAGGTATGAGGCAGAAATTGTAGAAGATGTTCCTGGGATGTCTTGTTTTATAAGGTAGTAAGGGAATTATCAAAGACTATTTGAATCATGTCAAAAGGACTCAGAAGCCAACCTGAAGACATTCCCATGGCCAAAAATGGGACAGTTTGACTTTCAACAAGTATAAAAACTGCAGTGGGTTGAACTAATAAATGGGTTCATAACAATTCAAAAAAGAAAGGAAAATCAATCACCTTCAGAAAAGACAGGGAGCCAATTCATTATTTTAAAAATTGTTACAATTCCAACTGTATGACATTTTGGAAACAGCAAAACTATGAAGGCAGTAAAAAGATAAGTGGTTGCCAGGGGTTGAGGGGAAGGAGGGATAAATAGGTGGAGCACAGACGATTTTTAGGGCAGTGAAACTACTCTGCATGATACTATCATGTGGATATACATCATTATGTATTTGTCAAAACCCATATACTGTACAACGCCAAGAGTGAACCCTAATGTAATGCACAGACTGGTTAATAATGACATGTCAACATAGATTCATCAGTTGTAACACACGTCCTGCTCTGGTGGGAGACGCTGACAGTGCGGCAGGCTAAGCCTGTGTGCATCGGGGAATTCAGCAACGCCCTGGACTTTCCCTTCAATTTTGCTGTGAACCTAAAACTGCTCTTAAAAATAGTCTATTAAAAGAAACTGCTAAGAAAAAAAAAAAGCCTCAAGCATTTATCTTGCCTTTCCTATTTCCCGGAAAACCAACAGAGAAATATTTCTTTATAAATATACCAGTAATCCCATTCCAAGGTATTTAGCTAGTGAAATGAAAATTTATATTCAAATAAAAATATATACAGCAGCCCTATTCATAATCACCATAAACTAGAAAGAACCCCAAAAGTCCTTCAAGAAGTGAATGGATAAACAAACTGGCACATCACTCAATGGAATACTAACCAACAACAGAAAGGAACAAGACGACTGATACATGCAACATCTCGGATGGATCCCAAAAGGCATAATAATGCTAAGTGAAAAGAAGCCAGTCTCAAAGGGTACTTCAAAAAGACAAAACTACAGTGACAAAGAACAGACAGGTGGCTGCCAAGGGTTAGGGAAGGGGTAAGCGTGTGACTACAAAGGGAGAGCATGAAGGAGTTTTTAGGTGACTCAACTGCTCTGTATAGTGATTGTGGTGGTGGTTACATTAATCTATGGATGTGTTAAAATTCATATACCCCCAAAAGGTCATTTTTAACAGTATAATAATTTTAAAAATAAAATTTAAAAGCCATTGAACAGAATCTGATCAAGTCTCTTGACCTAGCTGCCAATTTGTAGAAAATACAGAAGACAGAGAGATAAGTTGAACTGTACCATGAGAACACAAAAAAAAAATCCAGACCATAGGTAACTCTACAGGTCAAACAGGCACAATTCTTCAACAGATAAATGGGGGGCAGGCAAAGTAGGGGGAAGAACCAGTACATTAAAATAGACTTAAAAGACATATTAAGATACACAAAAAAAAAAGTAACAAAGAAAAAAATACATAAACTAAACATCATGAAAATTAAAAACTTTAGCACTTTAAAGGGCACCATGAAGAATGTGAAAAGTAGGCCTGATGTGGTGGCTCACACCTGTAATCCTAGCACTTTGGGAGGCCAAGGCAGGAGAATCCCTTGAGGCCAGGAGTTCATAGACCAGCCTGAGCAAGGGCGAGACCCCATCTCTACAAAAAATAGAAAAATTAGCCACTCATGGTGTGTGCACCTACAGTCCCTGCTACTCAGGAGGCTGAGACAGGAGGATTGCTGGAGCTCTGGAGTTTGAGGTTGCAGGGAGCTAAGATGACACCACTGCACTCTAGCCCAGGAGAGCAAGACCTTTTCTCAAAAAAAAAGAAAAAAGAAAAAGAAAGAAAATGAAAAGACAACACACAGAATGAGAGAAAAATTTTCCAAATCATATATCTGATAAGCACTTGTATCTAGAATATAGAAAGACCCATTACAACTCAATAATAAAGATAACCCAATTAAAAAATGGGCAAAGGATGTGAAGACACAGTTCTCCAAAGAACATAAACAAATGAGCAATAAGCACATGAATACACATGAACATTAGTAATCAGGGAAATGCAAATAAAAACCACAATGAAATACCACTTCATACCCAATAGGATAGTTATAATCAAAAAAATATTAATAATAACAAGTGTTGGTGAGGACCAGAGAAACTGGAACCCTGATACATTGCTGGTAGGAATGTACATGTTGCATCCAATTTGGAAAAGAAAACCAGTTCTTCAAATGGTTAAACATAGAGTTATCCTATGATTCTGTAATTCCACACCTATACAACTAAGAGAAATAAAAACATATTTCCACACAAAAACTTATGTTTACAGTAGCATTATGAATAGGAAAAAGTGGAAATAACCCAAATGTGTATTAACTGATGAATGGATAAATTAATCTATACAATGGAGCAATAAAAAGAATGTAGCAGCAATAAAAAGAAATGAAGTACTGATACATGCCACAACATGGATGAGCCTTGAAAACAATATGCTGGGTGAAATAAGCCAAACACGAATATGTGATTCCACCCACACGAGGTACCTAGAATAGGCAAATTCATAGAAAACAGAAAGTAGAACAGTTACCAGAGGCTGGAAGGAGAGAGTAATGGGGAGTTACTGTTTAATGGGTACAGAGTTTCTGTTTGGGATGATGAAAAGTTCTAAAAATGCATAACGTGATGACCGCACAACATTGTAAACGTGCTTAAATCCAATGAATTGTACATTCAGAATGATTAAAATGGTAAATTTTATGTTGCGTGTATTTTACAATTTTAATAAAATAGCAGGAAAAGTTAAGAGAGTGATTTTTTGCCTTCCCTGTCACTGAGAAGAGATTTTTATAATGAATAAACTATTCATAATAAGGGAAGTGAAACTAAAATAGATAGGAGAGCACTGGACTCACTCTATGTGAGTTAAAGTTTTGTGTGTTCCAAGACGGGATTACAATTTACAATTCAAGCAGTGACAAAACTTTCAAGGCACGTAACTGAAACCCCTACAAGTAACCTGTGATGAATGAAATGAGAGGTAATAAAAGATGGGCAATCATGTTCTGACTGGGGTATCAGTGGGAGATGAGGGGGGACAGAGAAGGGAATTCTGGAAACGGAAAACCAGAATGCTTGACCATAAACTGAGGCAAAATGCCAGTGGTGATTGCAAAAGTGATATCAAAATTGTAGCACTTCATAGTCTAAAAACAGGTTTTCACCCACATTCTAACTGAATTTCACAACAATCTCATGACTTCAGTTAATATTCTTCTTGATTTCTATGGGAGATGGGCTTCAGACAGGACAAGTGGTTTGTCAATGAGGAGGAGACTAGGCTACAAACTCAGGCCACAGCTTCAAATCCCTAAACTCAATCATGTTCCACTTCGGCCTTTGATCCATCCAAGTTGACGCATGTAACAATAGTTCATTCCTTTCTGAAGCTGAATAGAATTCCACGGTATAGATGTGTCAGTTTTTTTAACCATTCACTATTCGAAAGAACTTATGGCTTATTCCCAGTTTGAGGCAATTATGAACAGAGGTTCACATACAGGTTTTTTTTTTTTTTTTTTGAGACAGAGTCTGGCTCTGTTGCCCTGGCTAGAGTGCCGTGGCTTCAGCCTAGCTCACAGCAACCTCAAACTCCTGGGCTCAAGCCATCCTCCTGCCTCAGCCTCCCGAGTAGCTGGGACTACAGGCATGTGCCACCATGCCCGGCTACTTTTTTCTATATATTTTTAGTTGTCCAGATAATTTCTTTCTAATTTTAGTAGAGACGGGGTCTCGCTCTTGCTCAGGCTGGTCTCGAATTCCTGAGCTCAAACAATCCGCCCGCCTCAGCCTCCCAGAGAGCTAGGATTACAGGTGTGAGCCACTGCGCCCGGCCAAGAAATTCATTTTTAAATTTACAATTACTCTTGAAAAAAAGTAGTCTTCTTATATCCAGAGAAGTATTATAACTAACATTTATACAGCATCTACAGTATGCCAGCCACATTACTAAACATTTCACATTTCAATTCTCCATTAAAGCCTAAATTATCTTGTGAAGTCGATTTTATCGTCTGATTTTGCAGACGACTTGCAATAGTTCACAAAGTTCCCAGTTTTTTTTCCTCAGCATTCAGAATCCAGCAGAAATGGCTGGCTAGGGTTGCTTTTTGATAGGTATTATCAATCAAAAATCATTGTGACCATCTTAAATCACAATAACAAAAATGCAAAGTGAAGGTTTTGAAGGACAATATCCTTTGAATAAAATAGCTGAAACTTTAACTTCAACTCCTTAAATTCTCCAATTTCAATGATCTTCCTTGATCATTAGATAACTTTAATAGTCAATTATTTAACATTTTCAAGACAAGTAAAATTGAAGTCAGCTCTTCTTTTTGGTTAATATGTTCCTTTTTAGAGCCTTTAAAAACAAAGTTTTGTAAAAACTGAAGCTTTTTTATTAATATAAAGAGGACTAAAAAAAAGCATAGACTGCTGCCACAAATAAGTTACTGAGCATATAGGCTAGGCAAGGCACTGAGCTAGGCCATTATGCAATGAATATGCAACGAAACAAATAAGATTCCCTACTCACATGATGCTTACAGTTTCTGAGAACGGAAATGGATCTGCGAGAAACGTTCATGCAAACTATACTTTAATTATGATAAGTGCCACAAAGGAGATCTAAAACAAGGTGCTAGATAGCTCTGACACAGGTGTGTGAGTTTAAGTAAAAAGACGTTACTGTGCAAAATCTCAATATAATTGGGACGGCAAAAAGACAAACTGCTCTCTTACAATGAAATGGTTCCTTCAAAATATTACAAAGTCTGAAGGTTTACATTGCTAACATCTTATAAATACATAATTCTATTCATAATTTATATGTCCTGGAATAAATTTCTATGTCTTAAGTCTTCACTTTTGATCTTTTCAAAGCCATTCATTTTTCCGTAAGACATACACATACAAACAATAAACCTAAGTATTTAAAAAGTCAAACAAATCCTTATCAGGATTTAAGTCCAAGGCCCAAGGAACATTTAAATAATAAAAGCAAATTATATACTTATAAAAATAAAAAAGACAAAACTAATGACATTTATCAAATAATAAGGAAAGGACAAATGATTAAAATGCTACTTTTACTGATAACACGTAAAATACTTAAAGTTAGTTTTTTAAGTATGGAAATTGTGATGAATAGTCCAATTACTTGGTTTTTGCAAAGATATAAAAATGTCATAGGTTAGGAAGCTACAAAAGCAAAGTGCCAAAGTAAGTCATAATCTAATAAAAAACTGGCACCAAAAAAGGAATAGATCTAAAAGTATGCTTATAAATGATGTAAAGCTTCCATGATCTTAAATAATAAGATGTGTCGAAAATGTGTCTCAAGTCTCACTAGCAACTAATAATTTTTATATCAAAATAATAGCAAATGTACAAAGTTTTGAACAGTCTTAAGTGAAAGATTCAAAAATCTAGTATCTCTCCTGAGAGTTACCTATGAGGTTTACCCCGCTTTCAAACATCTTCCCTGTGTCATGCAGTAATAGGTTTCTTGACATTATAGCAAACCATACATTAGTCTTTTTGGAACAAGGTCCATATTTGGACACACGGAAGTTTAGAGGAAAAGCCATTGTTGGTGCCTAACAGTGTCATGCAATTTGAAGAATGAAAAATCCACAAATTCTAACAGACTCGGCTTCTCCTTCCCCTTCCAAAAACCATCCTTAAAAGAGTGAACCAAAATATAAGTCATCTCATTACCATACATTTATTTGTTAAGCATCTAGTATGTTTAAGGTCCCCAGCATGTATGATAGGAACCAGAAAGCAAGACGAGTGGCTAAAATGCCAGAACAGGTACAGGCTAATGCCTACGTTTACCAGGTTATTTTAAATTTTACAAAATTTACAAATATTATGATAAAATTTGTATACCTACTGTATACTTCATTGCATACAGTAACTAGTAGTGGTAACTGGTGTCATTATTTAAAGTCAAATTAGAGACACAGAATAAATACATAACAAGAAACACAACAGAACGAGCTGGCACTAAGTGCTAAAGAGGCATAGAAAAGAAAGAGATGACCAAGCACCTGGATGAACCGAAGGCTTCATGGAGGGGGTAAGACAGATGGAGCCTACAAAGAAGGCTGCGGCTTAGACAAGCAGGAAAGGGAGGTTACAGAGCATAAAAGAGAAGCAAAGAAAAAGCTAGAGAACTGGAGCTATAACACAGAAAACCAAGTATGAAATCAAATGATTAGGCAAAAATATGTAAGTAAATTATAATAGAACTAAATCATGGGCTAGAGAGAATAAATCTTGTACCAGCAGAACAAAACAGAACATCAAGTTCCAATGCCTAACCACAAATTTTTACTGGCTGTACCTTTTCTCTTTTGGAAAAAGTGTACTGGGACAATATTCCGTTAAGAAAATACAGCACCGAAAATACAGCACCAACTCTCAAAATACTAAAGAGATTGGTACAAATGTGACTATATTTCTATGACATAATTCTGATTATTGATAATACTTTCTTCAGAAGAATATTAAGCAAATTGATGAACATTACTCAAAATGACCTAGAAATGAGGAAGAAAAGCCATATTTCTTAATGGACTGATAATGTTTAACAAAACCTTTGTAAACAGAGGTTTACAAATAATCAGTTTACAAATAATGTTTAAGCTTCTTAAAGCCTCAGAAAAGGGACCAGTTACACGTATCTATGTAATACATTTAAATTTTAATAACCAAAATTGTTTAAATGATCCCTCAAAGGCTAAAAAGTTTATATCCTAATTAAAACTCAACTAGGAAAAATTACAACTAAAACAGCCAAATTAACATACAGAATATGGCACCGGGATTTTTATCACAGTTGTTATGTGAAAAGTCTTCATTTATTTAAGAGGAGGAAAGAAACAGAACAAAAGAAATATTGTAACTGCTTTGGGGACTTTTTATCATCCCGCTCCTGAAACACACATCCAATCGTGCCATTTTATGCCAAGAAAGTTATTTTTTTCCCTCAAAATACAATGCAAAATACTCTCTAATACACTCTAAACTCAACTCAATTATAAATTTGAGATAAATTTAACTTATTAAAATATAACTTTAAAGCCTCTCAAAACATTTTTAAAAAATACCTCTGAATATACAAAGAAATAATCTTTTGGCTTACTTGAAAAGCTAAATTATACAAAAGTAAAGCCTTTAAAAGAATAAATAAGTAGCAACTTTTACAAATATTTAAGTTAAAAAAATGGCACTTATTTGGGGGCCTGCTGGGAAAATGTCTAATTCTCTTGCTCCCCGTGTGAGGGCAGGTTGAAAACATCACGGCAAATACATACTCCAGCGTGCCAGCGCCTCCCCAAACGTGACGTGCAGTAGCAGGCTCTGGAACAAAGAACGTGTAACTTGATCTTTCTTTCTCTCCTTCACAGCAAGTCAGAAAGTAATTTAACCTCTTAAAATGGCATCTTTGTTCTACTTAGGGAGAAGATATCTATTCGCTATTACAGCGTAAGGGAAAAACAAATCAAATCACTTCTTAAAATGATTTTTGCTTAACATATAGTAATATTTTTGCATCATACTTAGACAAGCCAATTATAAATGAAGACTTCACTACTTGAGTAAAATATCTGCTACCCAACATTAAACATGCAGCTCGAATTTTAAGAACAATCAGTCTTACTAATACGGTGGACTTAATTTATTTTGTTTCTACAACGAAGACAGTAAGTAGCTCCTAAGTCTTCAGAAGAGAAATAGTTAAGAATAAAAATAATCCAGATAAACTTGAATTTTAAATCCTAGTAGCTTAAAAGAATCATGCAAGTTAGGTACTTATAATTCTCATATTATCTTTTCATTTACCCTAATTTAATAAAGGAAATAAGTGAATGTGGAAATCTGGAAAAGAACAATAGGAATCTGAAAAAAAGATTTGCTAGAGACACCAAAGGGTGTGTTGAATTTTCTCACCAGTGACAAAAATTTTAAAATGCATTTCTAAAATACCAACAAAATTTTATATAATTTTTATACATTTCAAGGCACTTCTACATTCATGACCTAATTCGATCCTCACAATAAGCACTAAGTTAGGTGAATCACATATTTACTTATTTGAGCCAGACACAAAGAGTTTGGTGAAAGCCTCCTGACTCCAGTTTATAGCCCAAAATTATTAATTCTATTTCAATGCAGACTGGTAAACATTACTGTCCCTACTTTATCAAAGAAACAAGTGCTGAGACTTAAGTAATCTGCCTAAAATCACAGTGCTGATACACAGCAGAACAAGAGTCAATCCAGGTTTTACCCCTAACCACAACTGAAGTCCTTACCTTTATCAAAATAAATAGATAAAATTAACAGTTTAAAGTTACATAGCTGACTAAAAACCAACTGTGGCAGCAGAATAATGGCTCCTGCAAAGACATCCACATCCTAATCCCTGGAACCTGTGAATATGACACTTAAATGGCAAAAGGACTTTGAAGATGTGACGATGGGCAAAAATTGGAGATGGGGAGATGATCCTGGATTATCCCAGCAGACCCAATCTAATCGCATGACTCCTTAAAAGCAGAGAACCTTTCCCAGCTGTGGTAAGGAAGAGAAAGAGATGACTTTGAGGATGAGCAGGAAGAGGGGCAGGCATGAGCGAAGGAATGTAGCCAATCTCTAGAATTGGAAAAGGTGAAGAATCAGACCCTACAGCTTCCAGAAAGAAACACAGCCCTGAAGACACCTTGATTTTGGCCTGGTGAGACCTATGCGGACCTACAGAACCGTAAGATAACACGTGTGCTCTTTAAACCGTAAGTTTATGGTAATTTGTTGCAGCAGTAATAGAAAAATCAATACACCAGCTATGCAACATGACTGTTTTGTACTTTAAATTAAGTGAATACCGTCTTAAACCACTAAAAAAACTATCTGTCAACGAACAAATACGTAATCAGAAAATGAGAAATCCTTTCCCCTGTACAGACGAAATAAAAATACAGGTACCCTTCACTATTCAACTCAATGTGATCTTGTTGCTTAATGGTATCTTGGCCCAATGATATACTTTTTTAATTCTTCCTCTTCTCCTAACAAGTCAACTGAAATTCCAAAATACACACTCAACTTTCTTTTGTCCTTGTCTACACCACTGCGTGTGTGTGTGTGTGTGTGTGTGTGTGTGTGTGTGTGTGTGTATAAATTAGCAGGATGATCAAAGGACACAGAACAGTTGAAGGAAAGACAGCAGTGATGGCTAGAAAAGAATGGGATCATTAAGTACAGGTGACAGAAGGCTTAGAATTAGAATGAAACAGGGCAGTGAGCTATTGAACAGAATGTGGAATACTGACTATAGTTCAAGAATGCATGTCAGGGAACTGTGCTAGATATAATAACAAGTAAGTTAGTCCTTGATTTAGGTACTGTTATAATCATTTACATATGGGGAAACTGAGCACAAAACAATTATATAACTTAGCAAAGTCTTTAAAATGTCACTCTTAAATCTGTTTAACAGAATACAAATACCACTGTGATCTGACATCCCCCATGATTCATTTTAAAATGAAAATTCACATTTTTCTCCTTAAACCCATATTTCCATTAAATTTGCTCCACATATAATAACTTCTAGTGCTTGAAAGTCTTAATCATTTAGTCATATATATCTGAAAAAAACGAGAATTTTAAAAAATATCCTTTGACTATAAATAAGCTTCTAAGTATTTAAAAATTATCTGGAATTCAATTACCATAACAATTATTAGCAGTACACAACTGCTTTAAATGACAATTACAGATTTGATAAGTAATTAACATTAAAAGTAAAAATTTTACCAGAAATATACCTCTTAATAAGATGGATAAGGCTTTTTTCCAACTAGTTCATGTGTCTCTTTGAATAATTATTACTAAAATGAGACATGATTCAGCGAACTTATTTCTACTTTACTGTGTGTATGTTTTTTAAAGAAAGCACTGAAAAATCTTATTCCCATAAACAGGTAAAAGGGAATGAAAGGAATTTTGTCAGTTGGGTCACACAGCTTTTAAAATTCTTTCTGAGTTCATCTGTTTAAAAAATCCCTTAGTGATTTACCATCAAAAATATTTTCAATGATTTAGCAGTTAACAAATTATTTTTGAATATTAGAACTAAAAAATCCTCCAGTTTTGTTAGAAGCAAAAAAAAAAACTGGTCACCATGAAAGGATTTGTTCCCCAAAGGTCAGGGTCACTTACTTAACACTAACACCAATACCTAGAATCACCACTTTGAGGAGCCCTTAGGTTTGGTTTTGGTTTTGGAGATGAAGGGCACATACCATAAAATTCACTCTTTTAAAGTATACAATTCAGTGGCTATCAGCATATTCACAAGTTATATAACCAGCACCACTATCTAATTCCAAAATATTTTCATCACCCTAAAAAAAACCCAATGGTCATACCCAACTAACTATCCATGTCCCCAGTCTACTCATCTACTTTCTTTCTCTATGGATTTGCCTTTTCTTCACATTTCACTAAAAATGGTAAAATATGTGATCTTTTGTGACTTTCACTGTGCATAATGTTTTCAAAATGCATCCATGTTGTAGCATGAGTCAGCAATTCATTTTCTTTTCATGGGTGAATGATATTTCATTGCATACCTAGACCATATTTTGTTCACGTGCTTATTAGCTGATGGACATCTGGTTTGTTTCCACCACTTGGATATTATGAATAATGTTGTTGTAAACTTTCATATACAAGTTTTTGTGTGAATGTATTTTTTAATTCTCTTGGGTATATACCTAGAAGTGGAATTGCTGGATAATATGTAAAGTGTTTAACTTTTGAAGAACTGCTAGTCTGTTTTCCAAAGCAGCTGTACCATTTTACATTCCCACCAGCAGCGTATGAAGATCCCATTTCTCCACATCCTCACCAACACTTCTTATCACCTATCTTTTTTATTACAGGCACCCTAGTGGGTGTGCAGTAGTCTCTCATTGTGGTTTTGATTTGCATTTCTCTAATGACTAATGATACCTTCATGAGCTTATCAACCACTTGTACATCTTTGGAGAGTACCCATTCAAATCCTTTGCCCATTTTTAAATTGGATTATTTGGCTTTTTAGGTTAGTTGTAAGTGTTCTTCATGTATTCTAGACACAAGCTGCTTTTCAGATGTATGATTTACAAAGAGTTTCTCCCATTCTGTGGATTGTCTTTTCATTCTGCTGATAGTGTCCTTTAATGTGCACAGGTTTTTAATTTTGATAAAGTCCAATTTATCTTTATTCTCTGATTGTTTGTGCTTCTGATGTCATACTGAAGAAATCATTGTCTAATCCAAGACAAAGATTTATACCTGTTTTCTTCTAAGAGTTTTAAGGTTCTAGCTCTTACATTTAGGTCCTTGATCCTAATGTGAGTTAATTTTTACATATGGTGTGAGGCAAAGGCCCAGCTTCATTCTTTTGCAATTGAATATCCAGTTGTTCCAGCACCATTCTTTTGGTGTCTTGGAATTGTCTTTCTACCCTGTTTATTCCTGAAGTTTTTCCACAACAGGACAAGTACATCATGGTAAGAGTAGGGTCAGGAGAAGAGCTATGCCATCTTTTTTTTTTTTTTTTGAGACAGAGTCTCACTCTTTTGCCCGGGCTAGAGTGAGTGCCATGGCGTCAGCCTAGCTCACAGCAACCTCAAACTCCTGGGCTCAAGCAATCCTTCTGCCTCAGCCTCCTGAGTAGCTGGGACTACAGGCATGTGTCACCATGCCCGGCTAATTTTTTTCTATATATTTTTAGTTGTCTGATTAATTTCTTTCTATTTTTAGTAGAGAC